>PVJO010003326.1:0-125550 GCA_004026905.1 Hystrix cristata | reverse complement strand
GTGAGTGTTAAGGTACATGGGATGACTGTATCGTTCCTTCTTTGGTCAGCAGTAACATGTTCTTGCTGGATCCCAGGAGAGAACAAAGACATCATCTCTTGGCTGAAGGAGTGCCAGTCACGCTTTTTTAAAGGGATGTGGGAAGGGTTAAATATATGAGTGTAGCTACAGTATCCTTGGACGATCCGATCTGCCATAAACCAAATGTAATCATAAAGGAACAAATCTTCAATGTAGAACATTCAGCAGGACAACTGGCCTGAACACTTCCAAAACTCAATTTTGTGAAAGACAGAACAATGTGGGAAATACTCTAGGTCTGACCAATAGAACTTTCTGTGATAACAGAAATACTCTGTGTGTACACCACCCAACACAGTAGCCATTAACCATAATGTGGCCAATGGCTAGTGAAACTCCACTAGTGAGACTGGTGAACTGAGTTTTTAATTTTAACAAATTTCAATCAATTTCGATAAATAACCACACATGGCTATCATACTGCACAGCACTGGTATAGATTAAAGGAGGGACAGGACAATCAAATGCAATATACTTGCCTTGATTTGATTCTAGCTCAAACAAACCAAAAAAGCTATGAAAGGGAGTTTTCCTATTTGGGAGAAATTTGAAGACAGCCTACATAAGTGATGACAGTATTAAATTGGCACTAAAACTTCTGAGTACAAAAGTTGTACAGTATGTAGGAGGATGCCTGGTTCTCAAGAACTATGAAGTATCAATGAAGTACTTAATGTCTGTAGTTTGCCATTAAGTGAAAAGGAGAAAAAAGCATATGTGCATATGCATGTACATGTATACATGGGGACAAATACAAATGGTGGTATAATGGAAATAATTAATGAATTTGGATGAAATATACAGATGCTCGATGTACAGTTCAACTTTTTCATTGATTTAAATTTTTAAAGAAAAAGATGCAGAGAAATTAAATTCTCTTTCTTAATACCTTTCAAACTTCTCATGTAAACTGTATTATTAACATTAGCTTATGCATTAAGATTTTATGACTAGTTATTATATATCCATATTTTTTCTTTCAGATTTTACAATAAATAACAGAGTGCTAGGATACACCAAAAATGCCCCAATAAACATTTTTTATCTGGTTAATATTAAAATGTACAATGGTTAATTCAATTGAGAATTATTTCTGCCGTGTAAAGTTATAGCGTGTTTTGACTTAACAATTGACTATATTTACCTAATTTCAATCTGATTCACCAGAGAATTGACTTGAGGCAGTAAACGATGACCATCTGTTACATTTATTATTTTCCCATTATGAAAGATACTAGTATCTACAAATTAAGCATTTATGTACTAAAAACAGTTCTCAATGTCTTTTAAATTTCAGAAGGGAAAATAGAGTTTCAATTGTATTTTCATTATGAAATTACGGCTAAGGCTGGGGATGTAACTCAGTGGTAGAGCGCTTGCCCGGCATGAGCCAGGTCCTAGGTTCGATCCCAAAGACCTCAGAAAAAAAAAAAAAATACACACACACACACACACACACACACGTGTGTGTGTATTTAAATATTTCTATATACGTTTATATTACAGTGTAAAATAGAGACAATTTTCTTCCTAAGAATACAGGACATAATCATACCTGGATAGAAGGGAAAATGGTTGTGTACGCTAATGATTAACACTGATATCTAATTCAGTTTGAACACTAAACTTTCCAGGCTAGTATTTAAAAAATAAAAGCACAACAGAGGAAAAACTGATTAGCGCACGCTGACACAGCCTGACGGTTGCCTCGGCCTTCCAACACAGACCTTCGGGGCTAGAGAAGAGCGGCAGGGGCAGTGCTGACAGCAAGGAAACAGAGCACCCTTCACCACACTGGCCGAGTCGGCTTCACGGGGAGCCTCCGCTCCTTGATGGAAAACACTCAGATTCTCATTTTTAAATGGTGTTGATACAGGGAGTTATCCTGCTTGCAAATGTATGATCAAGTCAGAAAAGAGAAAACAAACCTCATGAGTCTCTATGCACGCGCTATATGGTGCACTCTTCTCTCCATCCCACGCATTTCAGCACGAGAGGAGATTTAATGCACTTCCTCCGAATCCTAAGCCAGTGTTTTAGGGTCAAGGTCAAAGTCAAAAGTTTCAGAATCATTTCACATGCAAGACAATACCCCGTGCCTCCTCTATGCACTTACGTTCCCATAGCTTCTTATGAAAGTACACAAAAACTAATTATCTCCCAGGTCAATTTCTTGCTACAGCAAAAACCATGACTTATCTCTACTCACACCATGTTCGGCACAGTACCTGTATAAAGCTGGACTGTAAAAACTATTACATCAGAAACATTAGAAGTAGCTGGATGAGAGGTCAAGAGACAACCTGTTCATGTCCACAAGGTTCCAGGCAAAAGCAAATTAAGAAATATCAACAGAAACTATCAGGACCAAAGACTGATTTTATGTAAAATGTAAAATCAACAGGCTTTTGATGACCTTTTCTGTTTATGTGTCTGTGACTATAAATCTTAAATACTGTATTTTATGGGCTGGTGTGTGAAATTTCAACTAGATAAAGGAGTATCTGAACCTTAGAAGCAAGACAATATACTTTGTCAATTTATCTCTTCTCAATCTAATGACAGCCATTCTGAGGGGCCAGATCCTGCAGAAAGAGAGTCAGTTCGGACAATCTGGCTGAAACTCTGACCTCTTAAATTCTCACTTGAGATAAGAACATAAGCCCTCAAACTTTCTACAGAAGGAGGAAATGATATAAGCAACTCAAAAAAAAAAGGCCAAATCTACAACCGTGACAAGTAAGCTTCATCTATGTCAAGTATCTGATTAGTCTCTAAAAACTGTACGCCATTAGTCATTTTCTATTCAATTTCTTTATACTCAACATCAGAAATATCCTTTTCTATGAATTAGGTAATTCATATGTTAATGACACCTGGTAGGTTATAATTAACTTCAGCAGCCCTTCAAGTTATGGGGTCACAGGCAACTTAGAATTCCCAAAGAAATCAGTCTATAAAGTAAACCCCTCTAGAAACACTCTGACTGAATGAAGACACAAAAGCTCACAGGTCAGGTCACTCTTAGACCAGAAGAAACACTTTATGGCCAACATTACTGCTCTACTTTCCATGAGAGGGAAGTAAATGCCCTATTTTTCTAATGCATTAATAAAGGGTTATAGTAACCCACCTGTCCTAACACTAGATATTTGTCTCAAACTGTGGTACAACTCCTTGTCTGTCTCACACACTTGTTATAATCTGGAGATGGAAACAGTCCTACAGCTCTCCTTGCAGAAATACCCGTCAAAATATTCATTAGTCAGTTTTAAACTATCTGGAAATCTGTTTTCTCACTAGGATTTCCAAAAATAAAAATAATTCAAGTGGGTAAAATGTATAGAATTGTCTTTCCCCTGAAAACAAAAGCTAGGTTTTTGTTGCTGTTGTTGTTGTTCTCCTTCTTCCTCTCCTTCGACAAATAACATTTTTTATTCGGTTTAGAACAGTGTAAAGAAATGGCGAATTTTACCTTGGAAATTAGAGTCATGGGAAATTAGAGTATAAAAATCCAAGTCCTGCAGACTATTAGACTTGGAGAGGTCTTAAAGACAACCATTTTTCTGGGCAATACAATTAAATACTGAATAATCCCAGTAAAAGAGGTAAAAAGACTGGGATTTAAGAATGTTAAAAGCGTGGGGCTGAGGATTTAGCTTAACGGTTAGAGTGCTTGCTGCCTAGCAAGCGCAAGGCCCTGAGTTTGATTCCCAGCACCAAAAAAAAAGAAAAAAAAGAATGTTAAGAGCAGATATAATAACGGTTATCTATCAAATTACACAAAGTTACCTAGGCAGTATTTACCAGTTATTAGAAGAATACCACCATAAAAGTTGGGTTCTTGAGACTTTAAATGATAGAATTATCAAAAACCAATTTTTTTTTACAGAAGGAAAGAATGGATTTTTTTCAATGCTAACCTCAAGCACATATAACCTCCTTCCAACATAGTAGTGATCTGGCCATCCACACACATTATATAGCAGTATAAGTGGGCAACTAAGGTTGGCACCAGTCTCACGAAAATCATTTTAACAATTCTATCAGGGAAAATACGACACAATAGATATAAAAGACAAGAAGAACAGTCTGGCACTCTGAAGGTTTTCCAGGTTTATATACCTTTTGATCCAGTTGGGGAAAAATACAAGAAGAAAAAATTGAAAGGACCTAAAACATTTCTTAGACATGTATTACTTTAATCCAACTACACTTTTAACATTTTATAAATGAAGTTAAAATCTCTAGGGCATGTAAGAAACAAACATCAAGCACAGCTACAGTTGTTCATAGTTACAGTGGCAAACAATTTTCTGACAAAATCATTAAATTCCTTGTGAAGAAATATCCCCCTTCCTTTTCTATGTACCCCAAGTCAAACATAATCTCTCTTCCTGTTACCGAAAAAATTTCATTTTTGTTCTATCAGCCAAGATTGAATTAAATAACCCCGAAGAACAAGACAGAGTTATCTTTCTACAGAATAATGATGCCAAAATAAATTAATATATGCTTAAGAAACACTGCACAAAATAAAAGATACAATCAGGTAAATGTTACATCATTCTTCCATCATTACACAAGTAGCAATTCTACTTCCGTAAATTTTATCAACAGACTCTCATTAAAAGGAATGCCACATTTGGCCGGGTACAATGGCACACACCTGTAATCCCAGCACTTGGGAGGGTGAGGCAGAAAAATCTCTGTGAGTTTGAAACTGGCTTGGGTTATGTGGTAAACTCAAGACCAGTCTAAACTATATAATGAGACCTTGTCTCAAAAAAAAAAAAAAAAAAGAAAAGAAACACCATATTTGGTATATAAATATAACAAGAACAAGGAAGAAAGAAATGAAAAATACATTCTCAAGGACATATTTAAAAGAATAATTCTGAATTTTAAGTAAAATAAGTAAAGTAGCAGTGAGATTATTAATCGACATCCAAAAAGGTTAT
Source organism: Hystrix cristata (assembly GCA_004026905.1). Classification (NCBI taxonomy): domain Eukaryota; kingdom Metazoa; phylum Chordata; class Mammalia; order Rodentia; family Hystricidae; genus Hystrix; species Hystrix cristata. Next base: position 120,508 of record PVJO010003326.1, on the reverse strand, counting down.
ACAAATATGGTATAAAACACTAATACACACTGGCAAATATTAAAATCAAATTTTTTTGGCGGAAGGGACTCAAACTCAGGGCCTTGCGCTTACTAGGCAACCACTCTACCACTTGAGCTAAATCCCCAAGCCCTAGAATGAAATTTATGTTAGAAATATTTTAAATGTCATATCTAAAATGGAAAACATAATTAATATTTCAACATACAAGATAATTCATGATTTATAACAATTGCTATAAAATTATTCCATGCCATGAGAACATTCAAGATTCTATCAAACATCTCCCAGACAATAAATAATCGCTGAAGAGTAACCATGCTTTCAGTCTTTTGTCTCACACTATCATCTACAAGAACCTGCTTCTGGAACAAAATAAATGGAACACAGTACAAAAATTTCTTTTTCCTTCCCTTTTTTTGGGGGGAACGGGGTCTTGCTTTGTAGTCTAGGCTAGGCTCGAACTCACAGTAATCCTCCTGCCTCAGAGTGCTGGGATTATAGGCATGTGCTACCATGACAGGGAGTCTGAGCTTTCTGACCAAAGGCACGTTTTATTATTCTCCATTTTTGTTACAATTATGCTTATTTTATTCTTAGCAGCTGAATGGTACCCAAAATAGTTTTGATACCATAATTATTTGTAATTTTTATATTTTAATTTTTATTCATTATAAAAACCTGGAATAAGAACCACCTAGTAAATAATGACTTAAGAAACAACAGTGAATCTAGCATACTTTGCCTCAAAAAAAGTGTAAAGTGGGGCTTGGGGATGTAGCTCAAGTGGCAGAGTGCTTGCCTAGCAAGCACAAGGTCCTGAGTTCAATCCCCAGCACCCCCAAAAAATATGCAAAATAAATGATAAAACTCCAAGAAAAGAATGGATAACATTGTTCATATATTTAAAATACTCTTTTTTATAGGAAGAGAATTTGCTCAGCTTTGCAAGTCTTTACTTTCACAATATACATACCTTTGACACAGAAAGACCCTATGAAGTTTCATAGCTGCCATCATAAGGTAAATATTTAGGTTGACTTTCTGAGGCATTTCGACACTAAATTTGGGAAAGTTAATGGGTCATCACATTGGCACACGTGATCACACCCAAAATAATAAAACAAAGAACGAGATTTTCTTTACATTCCCCACATGCAAAGAATTGTAATTTCTAGTGAAACATTTATTGCAATGTATATTCATTTTGACCTCTTATTTTCCATTTTATACTGATGCTTTTCTGAATAAAGGTTACAAAGGCATCTTTTGCATTGTCTCCCTAGTCTCAACGCCAAAAATCGCCATTTTCTTGGTTATATAGGTGTCACGGGCAGCAGGACAAGCTTACCAAGTCAGTTAGGTTCCAGTGACCTTGTGAATAAAAAAAAAATGTACAGAATAAAGAACAGCGTCGATATTACTTCACTGATTCTCATCTAATCTCGGGAAAATCATTGCCCTAGAGCAGTAATTCTATCAAAGAATTTTTTTCTATTTCTAAACAGAATCAGAAAGAAAAGGGAAATTATAGGAAATCTATAGTTTACCAGATATATATGCTTTTCATAGTTCATTCCTGGTAATACTTGAAAATCAAGAGTACATTAATAGGCCAACATTTTTAAATGTATACTTGAATGAGTGTCAAGTATACATACAATTAGGTAAGCTGGTGGATAAGCTGGCCAAAATACATAAATTAGAAGATACAAGTATCCATCTAAGTATCCATCTATGTAGTTTTTGCAGAATATTTATTAAAGTTGTTTAATATACAACTTTAAATATGTCACTTTGGAAGTCCTTTTTTGGGTTTGTTTGTTTAAGACAAGGTCTCACTAGTTCAGGCTCACTTTGACTATGTAGCTCACTATGTAGCTCAAACTGGCCTCCAAGTCATGGAGAGTCTCCTGCTTCAGCCTCAGTGCTGGGAGTACTAGTGTGTACTACCATGGCCAGCTGGAAATCCTCTATTGTAAAGCTAATTCTTTACAAACAGCAGCCACAGTCATTATTCTGGACCTCCGTGTTGGATAAATTCCATTTTTTCTTGAGGTATAAGCTTCCTTCTGTATTTCTGCAGTAACATTTTCATTATTTTTGCTGCGTCTGGTAGACCCTGCATCCTCAGTGAATCAGATAATTTACTTCCTTAAATGTTATGAAATTACAGAAGAATGAGATGGTACCCCGCTGATCTCAAAGCTTCTGACACACTGGTTTAGGATCGTCTCTCCTGTCAGGCAGGCACATGTAGCTGGATCGCCTGAATGACCCTCTTGGCAGGTGCCACCTTGCTGCCCACCATGATCCCAGGAAGGGGCACTAAAAATATTCATAGTTACAATGTTGTTTAGTAAAAACTGCAGTAAAGCACAGTTTCTGAGGCCCTTCTCATGAGGGTTTCATTAATGAGAGTATCAGAAGGATCTCATTGTCTTACTCCTAGTTGGATTTTCATACAAACCTTGAAAATCATCCTCTAATGATAGCCTGGAAAGGTAAGAAGGAGACGGAAATACTCTTACCTTTGACACCCTTCTCATCAGCAGGTCAGTTCACTCACAGATTCAGTTACAAAACACTTTACAGGGATGGTTTACTAATGAAATCTGTGAAAGGTTAAAGGGAATTATCATAGCCCGTATTTAAAAGAATGGAAGCTTAAAAAACAGGCATGATTGCCGGAAATATCAGTGCATTTTGCCTGTCACCGTGATTAAACTTTTTCAGAGTATTTAGACTTAGGCGCAGAAAAACCTGTAGCTTTTCCTTCTCTGACGGTGTCGGGGAGTTCCCAGTACAAACCTCATGGCGACTATGTAAGACAGAAGCTTACTTCCTTCATCACTGAACAAACAAGTACTGAGTTGCTCTGCTACACAAAAGGTGCGCTAGTGCAGGCTTTACGGAGCCCACCTGGGCAGAGCCTCACGGTGGCAGCCGGGAGACACATGCTTACAACACACGATTGAAATACATGCCTAAGAGATCCTGAGAAAGCACATTGGGAGGGAGAAGTATCAATGAAGACAAAGATTATTCTATAATGGCTGAGAAACTGGACCTTAAGTGACAGATTAGAGTTATATATGCTGATAAAGTCCAAAAGAAATTCCAAGTCAAGACCGGAGAGACGCTCAAAGCAGAGAAATTGGAAAGACCGAAGTATTACAGGCGGAAGTATACAGTAAATAAAGACTGGCGTTGCCTGCACTCGGCTTTGGCCAAAGTGGGCAGGTGCACTCAGATAGAGCCAGACACAGACACAAAGGCAGATAGAGAGATACACAGTCAGAAGAGGAGACAACAGTTTAAGAAAATGTTATGAAACCCAAAATGGTGAAAAATTAAGCAGAAGGGGCAAAAGCAGGGGTTAACTTCAGTGTGAAAGCAGTAGTATTTGGCAACCAATTGGACCCAGCAGGTAAAGGAGAAGGGGTCATAGACACAGTCTTCCTGTGAGCTAGAAATTCTCCCTAGAACTGAACTATTTCTGAAGGTTACTCATTATGAAGCATTATTTGTGGCCAAATTGAGAGTTAATTTCAAAATACAAAAGGGGAAAAAACTATTCTCTATCATCTAACTACAAACTCAAGTGAGATATCGTAAAAAAATTATCCCATTTTTTCTTCAGGCATTCTCTTTTTTAAGCTTTGGCAATAAATTGGTAAAAACATGCCCGGCAGTCATCCAAGTGACAAAGGAAACTCAATATTCAAGCGTCATCTGATCATAACTTTCCTTTTCAACTCCAGGCACAAAGCCACTGAATGTAACAGTAATCTTCACTCAAATGTAAAGTTAAAAATATGCAAGAATGACAAGAGATGGGGAAGTGGGATGACACTGTAGACAAACTGCATCTGCCTCTTAGTTTCACCTCCAAATGCTCTCGGAAAGAAAACGGGTATAACAGCCAGCCAGTACACATTAATTCTGCTCAGTTTTTCTATCACACTTTGTTTACATGAAAAGCAGGAATTGGAATCAATAGTACCAAAAACCATTTAAGTATTTATTCACTGAACACGTATTCGAACAAAAATTAAGGACACAGTGTGCACTCAGCATCGTGCTAAAACACAAAAGAGACCAAAGAAATTCAAGTGTTAACAGACTGGTTCAAGAGAAAAACAAGTAAGCTACCCACAGACTACAACATGGTGACTATTTAAAGGAAGTATGAGGTGCCACTTGGGCACAATGAAGAGATGACTAATTCTTTCCTGGTAAAGTGATCTTTAAGCTGAATCCAAAATACTGCGTAGTATTCCACAGACACAGCTGACAGAGACGGAACTCAAGGCAGAGGGAACAGTGTGGCAAAGTCATGGAAGAGCAAAACTAAGAGTATTCAGGAGGCGTCAATTATTACAGCATTTGTGGGGGGGGGGGATGAAAGCATTAGGCTTGAAAAGAAATTCCTATAGAAAGAAAGGAATTCCTGTCTGTGCGCCAGAGAGCCTTCATTGTGTGCCGCTATACAGAGGAGTTGGGCTTCACAGTGAGGCATGCAGAAACCCTGAAGAATGTTAAGCGGAACAGCAATATGAGCAGCAGTGAGGTAGGTGGAGGGGAGTGTTTTGCCAGCCACCTTGGAATGAGAATCACCAGGATTCAGTAACTGCTCACTAAAAGGTGGGGCAGAAAGTGGGGAAAGGAGAGGAAAAGAGTCCAGAAAAAGTCAGATACTTGAGGACATCACTTGGCCAACAACAGGTCCATGTACTCCATGTAAAGGGACAGGAAAAGAAGAGTGGGGTTGGGGAAAAGGCCGCACTTACTCTGGGCAGTGTGAAGCCTGAGAGGTTTGTGTGTCATTCCAGTAATCAGAAATGAAGGGTCAGCACTCAGGAAAAGGGCAGGGGCTGAAGACCAAGTGGGAGTCCCATTCCGACCAAACCCACGTAGTGACTGAGGTCATCCTGAATGGCAATGAAACAAAGACTGCGACAAAGAAAGAAATGAAGGCTGAGAAAAGAATTCTGGAAATTTAGAACTTTTTCGACTTGTGGTGTTTTAGATGCAGAAAGCCATGAACTGGAAAAGAAAAAAAAAAAAAATCTGCTCTCACTGCTACCAACAGATGGTGCTAGACTTACTTGAGCAGAGCCCCGCTTCCAATGGCGCTCAGGGACCTCTTCCAACCAAGGAGCACAGCTTCTGAAATGGCACCTGAAAGGGGAGGTGGGCCCAGAGCGGAAGCCAAGAGCCCAGGGGAGCCAGAGGAAGGCGACATTTCTTTCGAACAAGTGGCAAGGCTCATTACAGATGCACGTTCACTTAGCAAACAGACGAATCTACAAAGGACTGGAAACTGTGTGATGAAAATTCAGTGGGGAACGAAACGCAGCCCATGTCCTCAAAAAGCTTACGGGTAAATACTACAGCAAAACGAAGTAAGGGTTTTTTTAATTATACATTTTCCTTTTAGTTTTGGAGACATGAGTTCAAGGACAGAACTCAGTGGGTTGACGAACGTAGAAGTGAGGACAAGGAAACAACAGGTATAGGCGTCTCTGCAAAAATCTCAGCAGGAACAAGACAGAAATAGGGCAGCAGCAAGAAGAGGTTAAGAAAATATTTTCCAGATGTGCAAATTATCACACCAAGTAGTAAACACTCAGACATAGACATGTACACATGAGAGCGAAAACAATATTTTAAACTGACTCCATCAGACATTTTACGGTAGGAAGAGGTCTAAACTACTAAAATTACATTCTGATGTTATTAATTTTAATTATTAATGACTGTCTTACTACACTTTGGTTTAAGTCAAGTTGAAAATTAGAAGACAATCGTGAGGCCACAGAACTTCCACCATTCCCAGTGGAAGAGAGAAATGAATGGAGAAGCCTGACATAGCTGATAGTAAAGGCATTTATAGAATAAGTTCTCTATTGAAAGGGAAAATGAAATATTTTTAAACTAGGTGCACCAGCCCCTTGAAAAGATGCTGAGGAGGGAAGAAAATTTTGAGAAGGGAAGAAAGATACGACATGATAGAAGCAAGTAAGCATTCTAAATACAAGCATTTAAATAATGATTTAAATGTGTCTAGCTGACATAACCTTATTTGTTTTATCATTCCGGCAACTAATCTCAGTACATTCTGCTGACATATGATGTGAAACATATGAATGGGAAGAAGAGCTAAATTCCTATCTGTGTCTAACCAGTCTGAGGAGAAGTCACTGTCTAATCAAATAAAAATAATAATTCATATTGGTACCTATAATTTCATTTCATATTTGGCAGTAGCAATTTATAAAATGTATAACCAAGGCTGAAAATCTTATGTGACTTTAATTAACATAATTAATTACATATATTTCTAAATATTTGTTAAATGAAAGAAAAACAGCCTCATTTGGATAGCTGAACTGTCAAACTAATTTACTGCAGAAGTAAAGAACAGAAATAATTCCACCATCTCCTTACTAATATATTCAAATACCAACATTGTCTTTTTTCTTTTTAAAAAAAAAGTCTTCCAAAATAACTAAGTTTTTAGAATACTATTAAGATCCTCTGGTAATGATTTAAGACACAAGAGGACTAACCAGAAGGAGGAAATAATGAATCAAGGTTTCTTTTAAAATAGGGCTGGGGATTTAGCTCAGTGATCAGAGTGCTTGCCTTGCAAGCACAAGGCCCTGAGTTCGATCCCCGGCACCACAAAAAAAAAAAAAAAAAAAAAGAACTAACACTAAAACAAAAGTGCTCGTATGTTATGGATTTGGCAAAACTGCAGAGATGAATTTTTATATCTACCCCTCCTCCCTCCTTCTCCCCACCCCACCCTCAACTTGCACACAAGCCTAGTGTTACTAAAGCTAACAGCATACAGTTATTACTCTCCAGGTGGGCAGAGCCTGGAAAATTAGGTCACAAGGTTGTCACAGGGACTCCAACCATCTGTCTGGCAGGGTTGTGTGACTTCCTCCTCCCTGGATCCTGTGGTACGATGCCCAGCAGGCAAGACGAGCAAGAGGTAAGGCTTTCTGTAACATGGACAAAAATATCCGATCAGATTGCCAAGAATGTGGGAAAGCTCAGGCACCTCGATCCTTCCATAGCCAACAAAGTCATGGATAATTTGATAACTATCTAGAACACTGTGTGTTGACATCTTTTTTTTCCTAAGTGCCAATCACAGCCCATCCCATACATACTGACAGGGTTTAAAATGAATTCATGATCTGGCTACGCAACTATCATGCTCTCTGCAATGCAAATAAAGACTTTTTTTGAAACAGATAGTTATGAATCTTTCATTCATAGTAGCTAACTAGAAACACATGAGCCAAACACATTGTGAGGATCGTTTCAATGGTGTGTAATTTGAGAGGTACATTAGAAAGGCCTGGCTCTACTAAAGGAGAGGAGTACACATTTTTCTTTCCTGCAAGCAAAATGCAAGAGCAATTTTACAACTTCACAATTCATATGGCAGTCTTAAACTTACCCACATTCAAAATTCAAGGTAACAGAATTTTCCCCTCTCTAAAATTTAACACTTTGCCACCACCTTGAATCTATGGTATGACTTCATTTTATAAATGATGACTTCTTCATTCCTAAAGTTTCCAGGGAAAAAATATTGAATACTACGTATAAAAATAACATGAACCAGACTTGTCTGATACAATCTTAAACTGACCTTAATAGTTGAAAATCTTTCAAAGGGAGGACTGGTATACTGTAATTTTCCCCAAAGCTCATAAATAACAAGTATTCCTTTGTGAAATTATTGTAAAATCATAATTTGGAAATAGACATACTTTAAATCCCACATAACAGTACACATACAAAATATAATATGAAATGTGAATATCTTCACAGTAGAATAGGAAAATGTGAATAGTAATTAAGGAGAAAGAGACAGGTTTTCCTTTATTTTCTGCATTTTTAAACATTTATCTCCTTTTTTCTTCCCAGTACTGGGGATAAAATCCAGGGCTTCCAGCATGCAACCACTGAGCTACATCTCCAGCCCTTTTTCTAATGTTGTGACAGGGTCTCGCTCAGTCACCCAGGCTGACTTCAAACTTGAAACCCTCCGACCTCAGCCTCCAGAGTAGTTAGGATTACAGGCATGTCATGCCCGGCTGATGCTTCTGTAAAGTTTTTACGTTTCTTTTCATTTAACCTAACATTGGGCACTTAGAAAAGATAAGAACATTGACTGTACTGTTGGTTCCGACAGCCTCATCTCTTGGTAAGATAACTAACATTTAAAAGCACTTACTCAGTACTTCCTTACTGACAGAAAAATTTCACTAACTGAAATAAGATTATTTTCTACTAAATGAAGTTGTCTATGTCCGGCACTAAAAGATAAAGAAATTAAATTCGGTTGCATTGAGCCAGTGTGTCTTCTAACGACTCAGGCAACACTCCCATCCTACAGAAACTCCCTCGCAGACCCACATCACGAGAAGTATCACTGGAAAAAGCTAAGAGATCTAACAAAATCTAACACTGCTACAACAAACAAAACACCCTCACATACAAATGAGAGTTCGCTATGTATTTTATTATATTCAGTATGCTTTTATGAAATATTTTCCTTCTATAATTTTTCTTTCAAAAGAAATTTCTGTCTCAGTAATATCCTTTCCAGTGGCTGACAGCAGTAACGAAAACTTAGCAAGAGTGATTAGAGGGAGAAGAAGAGGAAACTGAAATGATCACAGCTAGAAGCTTTTAAAAATTCTTTCAGAGGGGAAAAAATACACTCTGGCTGAATTAGTCCCTCTGGCCTTAAAAGTTAAGCCACATTCTCAAAGCAATCCTTGCAAAAATCTATAGACACCATAATTCTTTGGAAGAGACAAAAACTTGGCAGGCTTGGATTAGCTACCTAATCTAAAAAACCACCCCAAGTTCTTAGGAAGGAAGGAACGAAGCAGAACAAGACAAGGCTCCAGGAATCAGCAAGTGCTTACTACACCACTGCATGAAATCTGATTAATGTCCACCTCAGTCTATTGAAATCAGGGTTAGCTACAAATACTGTACCTAGCTAATAAACCTTGTAATAGGAACCTCCATGTTTAGAACCCAAAGCCTTTTGTCTTTATTTAATGCGTGTTTACTATACTCTTATATATATATCAAAGAATATATTGCTTACAACATACAAAGCTCCTTAGATATAGCTCATGAATAGAACAGTGGTGATAAAAATGGCTTATGAAGCTTGAGAAATTTTAGTGTTTCTACTCCTGATACCAGTGAACTATTTCTCTATCAGATTCTACCAACAACACTTCTTTTTCCAATCATTTTACCACTTCATTCATCAGTTGGGAATCTTACTTAAAATTTCATCTCTCTAGATAACAGCAGCTTGATCTCCTCAATGCCTTTGAAAACCATAAATGTAACACAAAATGTAATGGATCTATTGGATTAAATTACTCCATATCATCAGATCTTCTATCCTGCAGTCCTGAGACAGCTACAAAATCATACTTCAACAATTCCATTAACTACCTGGCAGAGAGAAAACAGAAATAACTACAGATAACACATACCAGTGGAGGAGGGATACCCTGGAGTTAAGATGAGACTCTGATCCCTGTTCAACACACCATACAAAATTCTTTTATATAACATCACTTGAGACATTTTAATTCAAATTCTAAAAGTTTCTACAGTGATAAGAGATTTCCACAAAACAAAATGTAAATAGGTTTTTTTTAATAGCATGTATGTATTCTAAAATATAAACAAAATCATGCTGGATCTTTCTAACTAGTATAAAAACTGAATGGCTTTATTTAGCTTTATTCTGTTTTAGTTAAGCACTATTATCATATTTACTCTGGACAAGATTTCATAATCTTCACAATGAGATTTTACTATTTTCAAAATAACTTACTACCCAAATAAGATGGCAGGTGATGAGGGCTTCAATTACTCCTTTGTTTCAAAACCCTCTAGCTGCTTAAACTTGAACTTCGCTGTCATAACCACCATGAATGTTTCCTTTATTGAGACTTTGCTCCCTATGGCTGACATCTCATGGGGCAGTCAGAAAGAATTACAATAGTACTAACTGGAAAAACATCGAAGTTATGAAAGACACACTTTTTAACTAAAGTCACCTGAGAATTGAATAAGGCAGCCAGACACTGGGTCTAGAGGATTGGGAAAGCAGAGTGGAGCAAAGCAGGTTGGGAAGGAAAAGCCCACGTGATCATTTATTGGCTTTAAAATTTTTACAGGATTGTTTTCTTCACGAGATCACGGAAAGTAGAAGGTTTAAGATAAAGTTGAAAAAAGTGCAATGCAGCCAAGTACTCAAACATTGTGATAACTAGTGCTAAAACATTTTGTTTCGACACTTTAGGAAAGAAACATGAAAAATTAAAATAACTTAGGAAAAAGATGCTTTAAAAAACTGATTCTGTAATTTTATAAAATAGCAAACATGCTAACATGTAAAATATAAATACCTGATTATTCCTAAATTTAAGTGAAGATATAGAGGGAGGGAGGGAGGTAGATAGACAGACTAAGTTGCCCAGACTGGTTCTGAACTCCTTAACTCAAGTGATCATCCTGCCTCAGCCTCCAAAGTGCTGCCACTGCAGGTAGCCATCCCATTTGGCTAAGTTATCGTTTTTAATTATTACTCTCTATACACTGTTTCTCGGGCTTGGCTATTGTTATGGCTTGTGTCTAGATGTCCCCACAAAGCCCCATGCAGTCATAGACGAGGCTTTTCAGAGGAGGCTGGATCTAGAGTGTGTGATGCTGGGATTAAGGGTGTGTGATTACTAAATCAGTCCACCGATTGGTTTGGCAGAGTTCTGGGTGTGGGTAACAGGAAGGTCCACTCTAGGGTGTGTAGCCTGGATAGAATATAAGGGCAGAAAGGAGGCCGCTGTTGCTGCTTGCTGCTTGCTACTTCACTGCTGGCTGCCTTCTGTCTGCCCTGCTGTGCCATGAACCGTTTCTCCTCTCCTGTGGCGCCCCTCTGCAGGCCACCCTGCCTAGGAGCCAGCTGACTATGGACCGAAACCTCCACCAACTGTTAGCTGAAAAGAACCTTCCCTCTTCTAACTTTGGGTGTTGGGTATTTTGTCTCAGCAAATGGATTATTCATTTTAAAATACAAGTGGTAATGCTTTAACAATCTGTGAGTTAATACACATTAAAATCTTTAGAGGGTTATTTCCTCAATGATTAAAAATAATCTGATATCCTTCGGTCACACACATTAATCCCTTTACATGAGTGAGTATCGCAAGAATGATGCCACAAGAATGGGTCCAATGGCCAGATTTTTATCACAAAAAAAATTTCACTGCTTTTAAATTATTCAAATCCCACAAGGCCCCACAAAAGACATAAATGAAAGACTACCAACAAAATTAATATTCTCTCTTGACTAAAAGGATCTTGATGCATAAAAAATGTAACATTGTAGGCTACACTGAAGAAATTCTGATAACACAATAAAATCATAAAGGATGCTCAACTTAAAATACAGCTTCTAAATCAACATTCCTAGATTAAAGAGTAATACTTTGTCATAAAACAGTTAAAGTTATGAAAACACACTAGGAAGAGAAATTGTAGATGTACACACAAACACAAGCTGAGCATATTTTTATGAGGGGGGCCGAGGAAATCCACAGAGATACAGTAATGTTCTCTTTTCTTCCCTATATGAAAGAAACAACCAAATGCAGAGCTTGGGTGCACTGATACAAAACAAGTCATTAATATTCCAAGTTACTCACAAAGTGAATTTCAAGAAATCTAGGCCACCCCCCAAAAAGAAAGAAAAGCAAGTTTTCTAAATTTACATTCACTAGCTAAGCACCGAGGCATATCTCCTCCATCATCACAAGTGTATCTTTAAATTTTAAAACTATCTTATTGTACATTTGTGCAAAAAGCATCATTAACTCTGAGTATCGAAATCACTATAGAGAATTAGATAAATCGTATTAAATATATTTTCAAAAGGCACAGATTTTACACTTTTCTTCATGGCTTTATTTTGCCACTTAGACTTTTCTCAATATTTTAATTTCTAATGAAGAATATTACAAACAATTACAATAATACAGAACACTACAAATATTAGAATCAGGAGGTTAAAATTACAGTGTTTAATGGCTGCAAATATATTTCATACACTAGAACCATTCTGTGTTGCATTCAACCAATAAATACCCTACTAATATACACTGATCTCAAGAAATAAGGAATAACTTAGGGAGATAACATTCTAATGCCACTAATACAAGATTTTCTGAATAAAATGAAATCCAACAGCCTTCAATAAAAATGTTTTTCTCTCCCTTTATGTATAAACTTTTCTTCCTTCTATTTATCTTCATATTTTTGTCAACATTTTGCTTTCCTATTTTCGTCTTCCTTAAAAACAATTTTTCAACTGTAGGACTCTGATCTCTTACCAAGCCACAATTCATTTGACAAATCATTTCATTCTTAAATGCTGTAGTTCAAGGTTCTGTTCAGAAACGTTTTAAGGGCTGGGATTTTAGATTGAAGCATATTATATTCTTAAATGGTTGTGCTATCACATATAAGAATGGTTTGACACCGGACCTCTGTTTTCGTCAAAAACATACCCCTTTTCTTTCTAAAGTCCAATACAATCACTTGAGTATCATGGGACTCAAAACATACACCAGAGTTTACCTAACATAAAGGGCTGTATTCAGAAAGCCGTATGACTGAAGAGATTTCCACAATTCTTCAGCAGGTTTGGTATCTTTCTTCTCTCCTCCTGTGACATAATGAATAGTCTATTGTACTGTCACTTATAAAAATGAAAAATAACTGGTTATTCAGTTCTCTGTGAGTTCTGAATGTGGGAATGCTCAGAATTTCCCACCGCTCCCATGTTGCCAACCCATTCAATGCTTGCCAGACACCCGTGTCTGCCTGGAACGCCGAGTCCAGCCTCACACTCTTGCTCTAGGCCTCGAAAATTCTGACTTCTCAGCCACCATGAGCTTCTCTTCTGTTTTTTGCTATCTACTGAACTATAAGAGCGCATGCCTACACACACACCTTTTTTCACTTAACTCTCTCCCCCCGGCAACTGTGTCAAGAAGACTAAAGGCTGATAAAGGATCTCTGATTCCAAAGTCCACTGCTAGCTTTTCAATACACACTTCCTTTAGCTCCACACTGCACTGAAATGGTCATCTGTCATCTGGCTGCCTCCATTTCCTGGGTCTCCTAATGACAGGAAGCAGAGATCCTGTTTTCTTTTTTGTTTTGGTTTGGTTTTTCGTTTTGTTTTTTGACACAAGGTCTTGCTATGTAACTCAGGCTAGCCTCAAACTCCCAGCGATCCTCCTGCCTCAGCCTCCTGAGAGCTAGGATTACAGGCACCATGCCCAGCCAGATATCCTGTTTTGTTCATCTCTGTAGAATATCCCCAGTGGCACAGAACAGATACCCAACAAATGCTCAATCAATGATGAGTGACTAAACAAATGAAGTGCAATAATGTCCAACTTTTTTTTTCCAACTTTTAAACATTTATTCTATAAAAAGGAGGTTCGCAAGTGCTAATTTTATTCAACACGCATGTTGTGAAGGTGTATCATATGTGATATGCTATGCTTCAATACATATACCACCGGGAATTTCGAGATAACTGAGACTCAGTTCCCTACTCCTGAGAAACTTAAAATTCAGTGGAAGAAAAGGGTGAGCAACTTGCTAGGGCTACCATTGTTTTATTTTTCCAAATCCCCAATAATCTTCTCTTTTAAAAAGCCTCATTCTTTATAAACATGCTACAACCCCACACATCTTTAAGTCAGTGCGATATAAATCAGTCAACAAGAACGGATCTTAAATGTATCATCTGTCGAGCATTTTTATTTCGTTCAGTGGTCATTTAAGTAGCACGTCGGATTAAAGAAGAGGATAAAATCGAAGGCCCCTGATACTATCCTTGTACTTTGTGTACTTTTTCCAGAGCCAAGTGGAAAGAAGGTACATTGTGGAGGAATATCAGGGCTCCCACCTCAACACTGTCAACCACTAGCAAGTCCCTTTGTTTTGCTGAACTAATTCCTTATCTCTGATAGGGAGATAAAGAGCCTGACCTGAAGGAGTAGAGTAAGAGTTAAATGAGATAATAGATTTATCACCTGCTTCACCTGACAGCCTCCCTAGATGCTTCTTGATGGGTACTGGTTCTAACTTTCATGGAGCAATATAAATACTTCTGTTTCCGGGTCAATCACACAAAATATTTAACAAAAGAGACATACTTGAAAAAAGCCACTTGTGACAGAAGTGGCATCGGACTCAATTCAAGACCAGATACTGTGGTTAAGTCTCAGATTTCTGGATGCTGCAGACATCATCTGCCTCTTCCCAACACACACCCTACAAACCCCTCGCTCTAGATCAGTGATGGCAAACCTTTGAGAGACCAAGTGCCCAAACTGCAACCCCAAACCCACTTATTTATCATAAAGTGCCAACACTGCAATTAAACTTGAACGCTCAGCTGCTGGGCGATGCTGGGGCGACTTGTCGTGCGCGAACAGAGAGGGCTCTGCGGGCCCGCTGAGTTACACATGCCACAGCTTTGCCACCACTGCTCTACATGATTTTTATGGAAAAAAGTTAAAAATCATAGTTCTTATGGTAAGAACTGAAAGATGTTACTCCAAAGACTCCCTCTTCATATAGAAGAATTTCTGAATAAGAAAGAGAGAAATGAATCCTGTGCAATATCTAGGAAACAATATCAGCACAGAGTATATGATATTAAATTTTAATTACCAAGGCATCTCTCAACTATTTCTATTAAGCAATTTTAGAAAATACATACGAAAAATTTCCTTTTCATTTCTAAACCTAATTTATGTACCTATTAACTTTAGAAAATACATTTACTTGTACTAGTACAACCACATTCACTTGTGCTAGTACAACTTGATGTCCACATGCAAAAAAAGTTACTCTAGACACAGATCTTACATCTTTCACAAAAAAAAAAAAAATTCTGAGTGGATCACAGATCTAAATATAAAACACGAAGCTATAAAATATTACAAGTCAATGGACTGTATGCTACGGTCTAGAATTTGTCTCTCAGTGGATCTAGACCGTAAGTGTCCAATGTTTATAATACCATTTTACATATGACAAGCAGCAAAATTTCCTTCTTTTTTTAACACTTTAACACAGTAAATTATTTTACAAAGTAACACAAACTCAAGTTTCATAATTAAATAAGAAAACTTACATGGTTGCTTAATAACCAGAAATGCCTGTCTTCGCAGGCACACACAGGTGTAGGCCGGTTCAAATACCATTATCAGCAATCTCTGAGTTTTACTCGCCAAATTACCAAAGTCATGTAACAGTCTCCTTTCAGTTGGCTTCAACCAGACTGACCGCGTGCAACCCACACAGGAGGCTTAACGCCGCACTGCTCTCTCCCCTCCACAGCATTCACTGTCATCGGTGAAGGCCAATGAAGCACTGCACAATGAAGCCACGAAAAATATCACTGAAAATAGCCAGATATGGCGGCACACTCCTGTAATCCCACCACTCTGGGAGACCAAGCCAGGAGGAACACAAGTTCAAACCCAGCCTGGGCAAGTCAGCAACTTCCGGAGAGCCTGTCCCCAGTAAAAAAATAAGAAGATAGGGTGGGGGTACAGCACAGTGTGAAGGCTGTGAGTTCAATCCCCCACATCAAGGGGGAAAAAAATCACTTAATAAAGCTGAAAGTTTATGGTCTTGTGGGTTGCACGTTCACTGGGCCTGTGTGGGACCATGCAATCTGACACCACTTCCGAGAGTCCTGCCCTGCTCATATTCAAAGTGTCTTTGTTCTTCCTGTGCCCTGGACCTGTGGCGTTCTGGACTAGCTGTGCTCTCAGACGTGTATAATGTGTGTACAGTAAGTCATCTCTTCTGCTGTCCTTATTGAAGAATTGAAAATAAATACACAGGACACAAGACGGGGAGGCCTGAGTTTGGCAATGGTGTCAAATATGACACCAGATCATAACGAAATTGGTCGGTTTGCCTTATGGAAATTAAAAACATCTGGCTCAATGACACTGTTAAAAGAATAAAAAGAAAAGCTCCTTCTGAAGGAAATATTTACAAAACATACCCTTAAAAAAGTATTTATGTACAAAGTGTATTTTTTAAAAACTCTTTAGGTGCTGGGGATGTGTCTCATTGGTAGAGCACAGGCTTACATAAACAAGGACATCGCTTTGTTAACACTAAAAAAAAGTCTTTTACTTTAAAACTTAAAACTTGACAATAAGGAAACAACCCATTAAAAGTTGGGCAAATGATCTGAAGACATCTTACCACAGGAGATACATAGATACAAAAATAGCATGTGGAAGATGTTACACTCATGTCTTTGGGGGATTAAAGTCACAATGAGATACAGTATTGCTATGCGGCTATTAAAACAAATAAAATCCAAAGAACTGACAAAATAAATGCTATCAAGGATGTGAACAACAGGAAATCTGTACACCACTGGTGTGAATGTAAAATGATACAAGTCACTTTGGAAAACAGCCTGGCAATTTCTTACGAAGTTAACCACAATCTTAGCGTAAGTATTTACAATCATACTCCTAGGTATTTACCCAACTGATCTGAAAACATATTTCCCCCCCCAAAAAACTTGCATATGAATGTTCATAACAACTTATTCACAGCTGTCAAAAACTGGAAGTTAACCAAAATATCCTTCAATAGATGAGTAAACTATGATACATCCATTCATTGTAACACTGTTATGCAATACAAAGAAGTGGATGCTCAAACCACAGAAGACATGGATGAGCCTTAAAAATCACACTGCTAAGTGAAAGAAGGCAGTCTGGCAAGGCCGCATGCTTTTAATCACATAACATCTGAAGATGGGAAAACTGGAGAGACAATAAAAGGATCACTGGCTATCAGGGAGTAAGGGGAAAGAGGGTAAGAAGATTTTAATGTGCTCAAATTATTCTATACATTATGATACATTAAAACCAATAGAACACTGTAGAATAAACATCAGACACTAATGAAAACAAATGTAAGAAAATTACTTAGAAGGTCAAAGGATCCCAAGATGGAATGAGGAATTATGACAAAAGAATGTAACTGTATTATAAACATGTATAAAGCCAGGCATGGCGGCACACACTTATAATCCCAACACTTAGGACGAGGCTGAGGCAGGAGGATTGCCATGAGTTCAAGGCCAGCCTGGGATACACAATAAATTCAAGCCCAGCCTGAACTACATAGCAAGACCCTGTCTCAAAAAAAACCAAAACACCAACAATCTCATTAAAAGAGGACAAGCAGAAAAGGTGCTTCACTAACTTTGGAAATTAGTGAAGATTATGAAATTAAAAGCAAAAAGAACTGCACACAAGTATGGCACTCTAGTTGATAAAGTTGCTTCCCATCAGTTTCCAGTATTGTTATAATTGTGTAATAGAAATGAACAACTAAGCAGATGGACGACGGATGGTGGGAACTTCGTTTCGTTTTGCTGTTGAAGTGAGTTTACAGATAAACAGAAGACTAGATGATATGTATGCTACAGGATTATACTTAGAGACATAAGTATAAATTCACACTGACTTTAATGTGGATGCACACAGCTCCACAGATGTATACATACAAGGGGTGACAAAGGAATATGGTTGAATGTTTAAATTTATACACAATATTACAGTAAAAGACATACAGCTGTTAATCGCCCTGAACGTACTCCTTGCTTTGAACACACTTATCTCAGCATTCCTGCTACTTCCTGAAGCAGTTCTGGAAGCTCTTTCAGAAATGTCTTTACCAGGCATGATCAAAAATACAAAATAGGTGACAACTGCTGCTGAGTGCCATCCAACAGGTAGACTCATGAAAACATTACACCGCGTCCTCATCCACCCTCTTCAGTGGATCTGGCACTGCATGACTTCCGGCTCTTCCCCAGAGTCAAAATGGCCTTGAAAGATAAATGTTTTGAATTAACTCAGGACAGCACAACTAAAGACACAGAAGAGGATTTTTCAGAATTGCTTCAGAAAGTGGTAAGACCTTTTTGATATATGGGATAAGGGTGTTTAAAGTGTTTTAAGGAGGATTAATGGCAATGTAATAACTTTTAAATGTATTTTTTTGATCACACCACGGATATGGAAACATGTATGGCTATGTTCACAGCCAGAGGTTTGTACATGCACAGGCACCTGCTGCTTTTTCAAGGGCGGCCTGGAAGCAACACACACACTTCAGCAGCAAGTGCACTGCACATGCAGACCTTGGTTCCTAACACCATCTTCCCAACAAACGAAACCAGATTCCATGGAGAAAGAGGTGATTCTAGGACTGGACCAGGCTTTGTACAAGACCAGCCCGGAGCCCCTCAGAGTGCCAGAGAGTAAAGAAATGCTGAAAAACAAAATCTCACACTTGCGGTCGTATGCTACTGGGACACAGGAACTGAGCACAATAATAAAATCAAAATAAAGTAGGACTGATTACAACTCAAAATATAAAAAATATATATTAGTTCCATGAGTTCAAACCTATATAAGAAACAGATTACATAAATAAGTGAAGGAAAACAGAAAAATTCCTACACAGAATTACAAACAAAGGAGATTATCTATACATACTCCGCGCTCAGGTGGGGGAGGTCAGGCGAGGGAACGTAACTCTCTACTCCTTAAGTACGAGCTGTACACAGTGACTTCCAAGAGTACAAGGGGAAGAGAGGAGGAACTTTACAGCAGAAAAGTCTGACAAACAGCTGGGCATTGTGGCGCGCTCCTGTAATCCAGAGGCAGGAGGATGGCTGCGAGTTCAAGGCCAGTCCGGGCTACAGAATGAGGTCAAGGGTAGCCTGGACTACATAGCAAGACCGTCTCAAAAAAACAGGAAAAGAGAAAAAGAGGTAACTGACAAACACCACCTCAGCCAGGTGATCAAGAGGAGTATGAAGACGAGTCCTCTTTCATAAGTGTCTTTACCAGGCATTATCACATCAGTATCATGTTCCCTTTACAGATGATGATGAAAACTGTACTCTATCTCTGAAATCTCCCTCCCCGAAACTCACAGTCACAGCCTTATCATGAGAAGAACATTAGACAAATTCCGAAGGAAGGGCATTCTGCAAAACACCGACCAGGACGCTGCAAAATGCTCACTATCATCAAAAACAAGGAACACCTGAGAAACTGTCACAGCCAAGCAGAGCCTAAAAGACAACTAAATGTAATGTCATCCTGGACATTAGAATCCTGAAACAGGGAGGGGGAAAAAGACACTGGATCACAGATAAGGAGAGGGCAAAGACGTAACTCAGAGCACCTCCCAGCATACAAGAGGTCCTTGGGGTCAACCCCAACACCACTACGGAAATACAAAGTATGAACTATGATACTAATGTACCAACACTGGTTCATCATTTATAACAAATACTAATATTTCGATGAGGGGACAATGGTATGGGCCTATATGGGAAGTTATTGTACCATTTCTGCTTTTTTTGTAAATCTAAAACTGTTTGAAAAAATATAGTTTACTTTTTAAAATCCCATTTAGAGACGTATCTAGGAAACATGGGAAAGATTGTAGTATAGCAATAAAGAACCACCCACTTTCTCCATATGTTCAATTTAAAATGTTTGCCACTATTCCACTACAGAATTTTTAAGAAAGTATTTTCAATCACGGACAGCTGCAAACAATTTCATGCAATAATTCCCAGCAGGGATGTACTATAGCCAGAGTACTTCAACTAAAGTTCCATTATTCTCCCTTACATACTTCTGCAGATGTCTCAAAGTTTGTAACCTATTATTAACTGATGTTGTTTTGTGCTGATCAAAAAAACTACGTTTATGCTGGGGATTTAGCTCAGTGGTTAGAGTGTTTGCCTAGCAAGCGCCAAGGCCCTGAGTTCGACCCCCAGCACCAAAAAAAATATGTCTAATAGGATTCAGAAAAGATAACCTAAACTTTACATAAATTAACTTATTGTTAAAATACTCAACCAATAAAACTTCAAGCAAGTAAAGAAACAACTTGTTTAAAAATTATAATTTTTCTCTTCAGGATACTAGGTTTTCTGATTCAAAACTGTTTTCACTGAACTGCTGCAGAATTAAAACAGGTAAGTGAAGAAAAGAGGAGCCTGAAGAAATAAAAATCAGTGGTGGAATGGATGTGTAACAGTGTTAACAAAAAGGAAAAAAAGACTAGGGTTTGAAATATACCAAATAATAACATTAAAAGCAGAAAGTAGCAAGCCCTCATCACAGTAAAGTATTAATGCCTTACATATAATCAGCATAGATAAAAACTTTAAATTAGGAAAAAGCTAGAAATAAAAACAAAAAGAATCTTTACCTTTAACACAAAGTGTTCAAAATTGAACAACAGGTTCCAAATATGAAACAAAAGAAGTACCACTCTAGATATGATTTCAAGTACTGCCCACTATGAACAATAGGCTAAAACTACTATATAATATTCAGTGATCTCGGGGAGTGATAAAAATTACAAACCAAATGCACCAAATATCGTGAACAGTGGTTATCTAAGAACAGAATTAAGGCGTATTTTTTTCTTTCTTTTTTCCTGTTATGAAGTGAATGACTTGTGGAATTTAACAAGTATTAATCTGTGTATTCTATGAACACACTGTATTTGTGATACACTCTATTCTACCCTTCATGTGGCAAGTTTTTACAGTGTAAGTGAAACCCATGACCATAAATTTTCTACGCCAGCAACTTAAGAACTATTGTGATTAATCCAGAAAACTCCAATCCCAAAGAAAACACCTATACTAGGTGACACAGGATGACACTGACTGTAGTTTCAATAGACTCAGTACCACACAATCTAGCTTTCCACACCCCCACGGAGCTGTAGAATGGGATCCTTTCAATGGAAATGAGTTAGAAGCACCACACAATCCATTTACTTTGAGGTTGCTTTTACGTGGTGTAAGAAATCCTAATTCTTCTATCACCCCCCAAAAAATGACAAGCCCAAAACCAAACTGTTCTCACACCTGAGACCAACTTTTATTTGAATTCATTCCTAAGACATTAGCTATTTTGCCTATTCTTCTTAAGAGAGGCAAAAACTGGATCCTTTAGAAGAAAAAGCAGTAATACATTTCACTGAAACCTATTTGGTAAAGGAGGATTCCTACTCCTAACGCTGTGCTGCTCTAGAGGTCTCTGGACCTCAAATCCTAATACACACAGCGTCCTGCCCCCGTCGAGATCCAGCAGTACTTGTGGGTGCCACAGGAGAAGCAGGCTCTGAGGAACCCGGGCAGGAACAACCGAGGCAAGATCCTGCCTAAGGTAGTCCTTGAACAGAAAGTAAAAAGAGGGCTGGGAGAGAGAGGAGGGTCTGCGTGGGTGGGGAAACCCAGTCCGAACGCAGTGCACCGACCCACAACGACCAGGGGAAAGCCACCTTCCCAAAAGTAAGATGGTGCGAGGAAAGTGGAGGAGCGGAGAAAGGAAAAGTCAGCAAGCACCGAGGACTGACGCCCATTGTGAAGCTGAGGTGAAGGCTGCCGGACGACGGGACCCCGTCCCGGAGGGTCGCTTGGGAAAGACAACCCCCGACGTGGGGCGGGGCAGGAGCCCCGAGCCCGGGATATTAAAAGCCGCTCCGGCCGGCGTCTCCCCGCCGAGCCGACGAGCGCAGGTGGGCGGCGGACGCCCGTCGGGGTCCCCGGGACCCCGCGACCGCCGGGGCGCGGGGGGCAGCGCCGCGCACACCTGGCCGCCGACACCAGTTGCAGGCAGGCGGAGAGAATGCAGTGCCTGGCGGCGCTCCGAGCCCAGCACAAAGGCGGGTCTTCGCACCCGAGCGGCCCGCCGCCGCACCCGCGCCCCGCGAGCTCTTACCTCGGATCCGCCCTCCGCGCCCCCGGGGGCGCCGCCAGCCCCGCCGCGCCGAGGAAGCGGCCGGGAGGGCGACCGCACCTGGACCGCGCCCTCCCGTGCCCGGCGGAGGCGCAGGGCCGCTTCTGAGCCCCGCTGGCAGAAGGGCTCTCCCGGGCGAGCCCCGCGCTCGCCTGCCCGCCTGCCCGCCTGGAGCCCCGGCCGGACCGCCGCGCTCGCCGCTGCCGCGAAGTCTGGAGCTGCCGCCCGCTCGCAGCCACCGCCAGCCGCGCACCGCGCATGCCCAGACCGGGCGGCAGGAGCGGGCGGGGAGGTGGATCCGCGCTCCGGGTCTTGCGGGCAGCCGCCCCGCGGAGTTCTGGTCGACCCGGGGCTGCTAGGGAGACCCGCGGGGAGGAGGGAGGCGGGGCGCCGCGCGGAGTTATCAAGGCCAAGATCAAAGTCACACCGACGTGTCGAGCCGCCGACGGGTTCCAGAAGTGCCCCAGCAGGACCGACTAGCCGCGGGGCCGCGAGGAGAGCTGCGGAGCTGTGGGGCAAGGTGGGCGCCCCGGGCCAGACGGCCCTGGCTTGCAGCCCTGGTCCTGCCGCGGAGGGAGGCTGCCACCGTTGTCTCCCTGCTCTGGCCCTCTGACCTATTTTCCTCTTGCTTCTGTGCCGTCTCTTCAGCCCAGGCCTGCCTGGGTCCCTAAGTCTCCAAACTGCTGGTCTTTAGCTCCGGTCAGCAGGCCTGCCTGGGATCCCATTTTTCATGCAGTTCTTGCCAAGAGCCCGGTGTAGTTTGAAGCAGTGGAGGGTTGTTTGATTCCCCACCACCACCCCCGCTTTTTGTTTTGTCTCTCGTGCCTTAACCCTCATAACCTTCACCTCTTCCCTGAGTAGCTCACGGAGCAGCCATCCTGTCCTGGACGTTGTCTTTTCTTGCTGTTACGACACCTCCTTGTCACAGCTACGCCCCCTCACACCGTGGCCTTCTAACTTCCAAATCAAATGACTTCCAGAAATCAACGAAAAACTGTAAATTAAACCTGGTTAAAATAGATTGGATCTAGCTGCTTTGTAAGGCAAGTAAAAACAAAGTCGCGGGGAACCCAGGTATCAGGGCAAGGCAGAGGGGGGAGAGTTAAATGCAATCCCCTTCCTGAAATGACTCCTCTCGTATTTCCACCAGACCACCATGCACTTGAACATTTCCAATGCTGACAGTCACTTGTTCTTCTCAATATTATGTATAACCATAACTACCTGTTGAATATTTATTTACCTACGCCAGGAGCTAAGAGATTTACATACATTATTACTAACCCATAAAATGAGATGGGCCTTATTTAAGTCCATTAGAGCACATTTTCTTAATTTAGCACATTAAGAAAATGAAGCTTACCCAGGTGTGGCGGCACATGCCTGTAAGCCCAGTATTCGGGAGGCTGAGGCAGCAGGATCCTTGTGAGTTTGAGGCCAGCCCTGTCTCAAAAAAAAAAAGCTCAGATGTTTCCTTCTTTTTGCCAAAGACAATTCTGATGTCAGAATTAAAATCCAGGTCTGCTTTAACTTCCTTTAACTCATACCACGGTCGTGGTTCTGTCTTTAGGATTCACACAAAATTAATCTTATTGCTTAGAGACACTGCAAACTTTGAAATAGTAGAATCAAACTATAAAGTAACCACCAGAAGATCTAATTACTTCAATGTTTTTCCTTTCATTGTTCCTCAAATGACATAGTGTACACTCATAACCACTCCTTACCTTCTTTGATTTTTCACTCTCCCCCCTAATTTGTGGGCATGGAACAGATTACAACTTTCAAATACAATGCGCAGAAAACTAATTCTGAAGTCATCAGTGGCCCTTTTGATCTAAGCAACTCTAATAGTAAGGCATCCTAAACATGCATTAAGTTTTTCTTTTAGCAAACATACTACCTAGAATAAAATACCCACGTCTATTTCCCATGGACTAAAATTAAAGCAAATCTTCTACTTTACATAGTCTATACTTCTATGATTCTATATGTTTAAACCTTATTTTTCCTTTTGCTGTATTAAATTTCATCTTTTTTTTAGGATGTAATTTTAGATAAATATTAGGAATCACTTCTAACCTAACTGTAAATTTAACAAATATATTCTCCTTTGTCTTCATTTAAGTGCTTTTGATTGCTTAAAACCATAATAATTTGATTTATACTTTTGCGAAGAGTCAATGTCAAACTCACCCTTTTTATAAAGCCACCATATACAAGTTTTTCTGGCTTGAAAATCTCATTTGCTAATGTTGGCATGTAGGACAGAATGAAGACAGATAGGTACATGGAGTGAATGGGACATTCAAAATGTAGATCAAAAGTTAGAGTCATTTGTAAGAAAATGGATGGATTTTGATACCAAAATGCTAAGTGAAATGATTCAGTCACACAGAGCAAAATACCTCGTAGTTTCTCTAATATGAGAGACCTAAAGTAATTTAAAGATCATAACAAAAGAGCCACATTAAGAAACAGGCAGATGGACTTTGTAGAGACAGAAAGGAGACATGAAGAAAGAGGGGGAAGGGAGTAAAAATGATCAAGATGTGATTTGTACACGTATCACTCCCCTAAATTTAATGTAATCACTGTGTATCACAAACATATGCTGACAAAATTATTTTAATGGGGATCAAAATCATAATAAATAATTTTCAAAATAGAAAACAGAACTTCAAGATCAGATGGAACCTATAGCCGAGTACAAAGACTACGTACAAAAATTGTACTAAATATTTTTAAATGCCTGGGAAAATGTTGAATGTTCTCACCACAAAGAAATAATGAATGAGGTAACAGATATGCTGAACACCAATTTGATTATTACATAATGTATACATCTATCACATTACCACAGTGTACCTCATAAATGT
This sequence comes from Hystrix cristata, assembly GCA_004026905.1. Taxonomy (NCBI): domain Eukaryota; kingdom Metazoa; phylum Chordata; class Mammalia; order Rodentia; family Hystricidae; genus Hystrix; species Hystrix cristata. The sequence goes on along the minus strand of PVJO010003326.1, from coordinate 95,652 downwards.
TAAAAAAAATTAGACATTAAAATAGATTAGACAACAGAAGATATTTTTCATGTGGAGAAATAATGAAGATGGAATTTTATGTGGGGAGTTCTGATGGTTCATCTATTGTATGTGTGTGTGTGCTGGGGATCGAACTCAGGGCCTTGCACTTGTGAGGCAAGCACTCTAACAACTGAGCTAAATGTCCAGCTCTGATGGCTAATCTTGATTGTTCACTTAATCATATTGAGAAATACCTAAGAAATTAGTAAAGCACACTTCTGGGGGGCGTCCTTGGGTATTTCCAGAGACAACCGAATCACAAGGACTCTAACCTCACCAGTGCGTTAATCTGTTGATGACATTATAATTTGATGTCATTATTGGGAGGTGACAGAAACAGGAGGTGGCACCTAGTTGGAGGGAATGGACCATGGTGCATGACCTTGGGGATCATATCTGGTCCCCAGCCTCTTGCTGTCTGGCTCCTCCCCTCTTCTGCTTCCTAGATGCCTTGTGGTGACCTGCTTTGCTTCACCCCACCCTTCCACCATGATGTTCTGCCTCTCCTCAGGCCCACAGCAATGGAACCAGCCCACTATAGACCAAAATCTCTGAAACTGTGAGCCGAAATAAATCTTTCCTCCTCTAAATTGGTTTTCTTGGGTATTCAGTTACAGCAACGAAAAGCTGAGACTAACTATCTAAGAGATACGAGGATTTGGAAACTTCCTCAAATTCGGATGTGTTCTTCTCCTACTCTGATGCTTGAATGTCAGCTAAAGACTGCTGTGTATATCTCTGTAGACTTGTAGTTTTAAAGCCATATAGTGCAAAGCGTATTTGTAGGTGAATCTGGGAAAAGAATACTGTAGCTTAGGACATTATTATTGTGATGATCCCATCTACATCTTCCAAGGATAACCTGGCAGACAAGTAATTTCTCTCTGATTACCACCATCATTATTATGTCTCATCTGAAAGAGCAAGCCAAATTACTCAGATTATTATATTTGCTTTCACTTTGGGTACTGCTTAGGCTTGCTTCTTACTTTCTAATTGATGTTTATATGTCTTGTTTGTTATGGTTCTTTGCATTCATTTTGGTTAACAAACTCAGTTTTAGCCTTCAAATGTTTTGAAGCTAATCAACATGCTTTAATTTATTATATACCATATGAATATACATATGTGAAAATTGTGAAGGAATTTACTAGCATTTACCAGAAATTTTACTAATCAAAAACAAATGAGCCAAGCACAGTAGGGCATGCCTGTAATCCCAGCACTCAGGAGGCTGAGGCAGGAGGATCATGAGTTTGAGGCCAGCGTGGGCTACATAGTGAGTTGGAGTCCAGCCTGAAATACATAAGGAGACACTGTCTCAAAAAAAAAAAAACCCAAAGAAAATTAATCACCATGATTGTCAGCAAAATAAACAAAGATGATTAGATTTATGATGCAAAAATACCCTAATTAACTTAGCTGTTAAAAGAAATTACAAAATGAAATCATAAAAGACTGGCTAAAATGACTAGGTATACATGAAAAGGAATCTGTCAGAACTTTTGGAAAGAAAAAGTGTAATTGTTAAATTTTGAAACTCCATGGATGAGTTAGAATGCATTAACACAGCAGAAAAGAACAATGTGAGGTATATGTGAAGAAATCTTCCAGTATGCAACACAAAAGGGGGGGAGAAAACATGGAAAATACAGATGAAGAGATATGGAAGATAGAATGTTGCAATGTGTATCTACAGAGAATCCCAGAAGGAGACTTTACAAAGAATACAGTAAGGCAAGAGCTGCATAAAAACAGCTTATAACTTTCCAAGATTAATATAAAACAGCAGTCCACAAGGAAGAAGAACTGGCATATACATGAACCAAGTAGGACACCTGAAAAGAAAACCAGAGAGAGAAGCACAATATATGCATATATCAAGTAAGACAAAGTAAACCATCCAATATTGTGAAACCACTAAACAAGAGGAAAAGGCTATCTGAAAAGCATCAGGGGAGGAAAATAACTGGGCATGGTGGCACACGCCCCTAATTCCATAAGAATTCGGAGAGTCTGAGGCGAGAGGATCACATGTTCAACTCCAGCCTGGACAAGTTGGCAATTTAGCAAGACCCTGGCTCAAAATTTTTAAAAATTTTAAAAGAGCTAAGGATGTAGCTCAGGTTCAGAGGCCCTTGTGTTCAAATCCCAGTAACACACACACACACACACACACACACACACACACACACACACATACAAAAGAATAAAATAACCTACAAGAAAAAGCAAGTAGATTATAAAGAATTCTCAATGCTAATAATGACAGCCAGGAAACAAGAGAATATATCTTCAAAATGCTGAGTGAACACTGAGATATCATCTTACTCCAGAAAAAATGGCTGCCATCAAGAAATCAAATAATGACAAATGCTAGGTAAGCTTTGGGGTGGGGAGAGGAACCCTTCCACATTGTTGGTGGGAATGTAAACTACTACAACCACCATAGAAATCATTATGGGGATGCCTCAAAAAACTAATACTAGAAATTCTACTCAACCCAGCTGTTACACTTCTAGGTATCTTCCTGAAAGAGTCATCATATTATAGTTATACATGCATACCCATTTATAGTAGCACAATTTATAACAGCTAAATCTTGGAAACCGACTATATGCCCATCAACAGATGAATGGCTAAAGAAAATATGGTATTTATACGCAATGAAATAATAATATGCCATGAAGAAGGATAAACCTGAGGCATTCATAGGTAAATAGATGCATATTGAGACATAATATTAAGTAAAATAAATCAGACATGCAAGCTTAAATAGCATATGGTTTCTTTTATACAAGAAACATGAAAATATAAATAAAGAGCAAGATAAAAGATAATAGGAAGTAGGGAGATCGTTTTCAAATGGGAAGGAGAACAAGACATGGAGGGGGGAGGGAAGGGAGATGAAAGGCATGGGGAAAAAAAGAGCGAAAGAAAAAAAAAAGGAAATAGAGAGTTTACAAATGGGAAGGGGACCAAGAATCAAAAGGAGGAGGGAGAAAAAGGAGATGAAAAAAGAATTGGGATGTGCTCTGGACATGCACCAACTCCCCACAATAAATGTGATCACTGTATGTTACAAACATGTTTCAATTAAAAATAGATTTTAAAATGCTAAGTGAAAAGATCTGTTAAAATAGAATTTTGTATCCAGAAAAATCACATTTCTAGAACAAAAAGTGGAATTAAGACAGACAAGAAAAGCTGTCCTTTTTACCATGTTAACTAGATAACTTCTGAAGCATACTTTCAGAGGAAGAAAGTGACCCAACAAGAAATTCTAGGATGCAGAGAAAAATGATGAGCAAACACAATGATAGCCATCTGGGTTAATCTAAAGAAATCTAGTCTGTGTAAAATAATATGAAATTTGTGGAGTGAAAAAAGTATACAATTAAAATACCAGACAACAATAGCTAAACCAAAAGGAAGAGGGCCAGAGTTAAACTGTTGTAAAGTTCTGTTGTAAGGAGGCTAAAATATTAACTTTAAATGTTCATAAGCAAAACATTTACTAGACTTCAAGAGAAATGACCCACGAAGTCCTCACAATATCTAACTCATTTAAATCCTCACAGCAATTTTCTGACAATCTCCATTTCATAGGTACACACACACACACACACACACACACACACACACATACACATACACACGCATACTCAAGTCCATAAGTCATGGAGCAAGTATATAAGGAAACTGAAATATGAATTCAACCTGGTTCCAAAGAACATAATTTTGACCATTATCCTCTATAGTATCTTGAAGAATGGAAATAGGATATAGAAATTCCAAACCAGTACATGGAGAGAAAGGAAATAAGAAATGAATAAACAAACATTAACAGATACAGCTCAGTGGTACAGGGTATTCTTAGTGTGCATGATTGGTTTTGATTCCTCAACATCAAAAAATAAAAAATAAAATATGCAAAAAAGTCAGTTTTCTACACTGTGCAAAAAAACAAAAACAAAAGGCAAGAAATGTAGAAAAGGGGAGACAAAAGTAGAGACTGAAGGGAAAATATTCAAATATGTAAATTATCAAATACATACGTTATTTACAAACAGGATATGGGAAAACCAAGATAACAATGAAGAGATGGTTGGAATAACTATTGATGTCGCACGGAATGGATTAAAGATTTTTTCCTGTAAAGGGCCAGATAGTAAATATCATAGCTTTGCTATGGTCCGTGGTCTCTTGTCAGACCATTCGACTGTGCTCAAAAGCAGCCATAGACAGTACATAAGCAAATGGCCATGGCTGTATTCCAATAAAGTTTTATTTAGACATGTGAATTTGAATTTTATATAATTCTCATATATCTCAAAATATCATACTTCTTTTTAACCATATAAAATATGCCACCCATTTCTTGCCTGCCGGCTGTAGAAAAACAGGCAGTAGTTCACTTACTTCTAATCTACACCTAGCTCAGTCTAGAGGATGACAGACATCAATAGCAGACTATTTTTTTAAAGACTTAAGTTTAAAATTAGCTTAAATTTTCAATAAAAGAATGCTTCTAAACATTAAATAAGAAAGATTTAAAATGGCTTCTAAATAACTCATGGATCACAGAAGAAATCAATGAAAATTTAAAAGTACTTAGAAATGCAGGAGATACATTTTAGTATATTCAGATAATGAAATATTCTACAGCAGAGAACACAAAGAAGCAATTCCTGGGTCAGTTATAGTGGCACATGCCTGTAATCCCAGCACTTGGGAGGCTGAGGCAGGAGGATCACCACAAGTTCAAGGCCAGCCTGGGCTACACAGTGAGTTCGAGCCCAGTCTGAACTACATAGCAAGACCCTGTCTCAAAAAACAAAGGACAACAAAAAAGATTCAATTCCTTTGCTCAGCTGCATAGATTGCTAAGGAAGATATATACAATGAGATGCCCTTCTTACAAAGCTTCAAAAAAGGAAAACTGAATGATACGTTATTTAAGAGCACATACACTTGTTAATAACTTCTTTGTAAGCAAATGAATATTCGTCATAGAGTTTAGGACAGTATTTACTTCTGAGTGGCAAGAGGGGAAGGAAACGGAGAGACTAATATAGATAAAGTGCAATGGTAGGCAGGGCATAGTAGTACACACCCGTGATCCCAGCACTCTGGGAAGCTGAGGCAGGAGGATGCCAAGTTCAAGCCCAACCTAGGCAACTTAATGACAATAGGGACACCCTGTCTCAAAAAGGGGAGGGGGGACTCTGGGATATAACTCAAAGCAAAGGCCCTGAGTTCAATCCCCAGTACCACACACACACACACACACACACACACACAAAGAATTTAAAAGTGCAACAGTATTGCAAGATAGGTCAGAATTGTTTACCTTAATTGTATCCTTGTTCCTGCAGGACACAGCCTTCTGCTAGGCAAAGGCTGAAAGAGATGAAAACTGATGGCGGAAGGACAAGGTGATTGTTGCTCAAATTTGTGGCAGAAGTGATCCAGTAACATTCTCTTATCTACCTGAACACAGGTTAGCAGGATGCTTCTTCGCCTATTATCCCTGACCCTTGATAACTGAAGAGGTCTAGAGAAAGCTCTGCTTTCTGAACAGGACCACAGATAGTCCATTTCTAATTTTAAACATGGATGTGTATTCTCACGACAGAGTTTGTTTCCTCCAGAAATTTTCATGCTTCTATATAATTGAGGGAAATTTAATTTTTGACTGGAAGCTATTGATCTGTATACTCATAACATCCAAATGGTTCTTAAAAAGCAAAAGAGGCATCATTTATTTTATCTTTTAGAGATAACGGTGCTTCTTATTCCACAAAATTTCAAAGGTGCCATTCAAAAGCAGTATTAATCTCATAATTCCCAGCTTTTTCCAAAAATATTTAGATCCTACTTGTATCTTACTAAGAAAGCAGATGAGACTCAAAATGAAATAATAATGGGTAAAAGAAAAACTTCAAAAATCTTATTTTAAATTACCGTATAGCCGTAAAATAGAATTTTGCCTCACAATTGGAAAGAATGTCAGGGTGGTGTTAACTACTAGCCTGATAGACAGCAAGATATATAGTTGTTAAGTGGCGAGAAAATGGGCAAGTGTAGCATAAATTAATCTATGTAAAAAAAGAGTAACAACTAGAGAAACAAAAACCAACATTCTAACAGTATTTTTATGGGGGAAAGAGTGACAGTAAATTAGGAGTTACTTTCACTATTCAAGTTGTTATGTTTCTATAATATTGGGTATTTGAACGGTCAACTATGGCTCTGTATTATTTGGTAGCAAAGAAATTTAACATTTTATCATTCATTGTGAATTTTGTATGTTTCTGAATTCTTTACTACTAGAACTCAGCCAGATTTTTACAGTTTTCATCCCTAAAATCCAGAGTTGTGTTTTCTGTATCTTTAGGTTTGCTGAGGTACAGTAACCCTTAGGCTATTTAACTATTCCCCTTGGGTACATTGATTTGTATTGCACACAGAGGCTCTGTTTCCTTTCCTTGGCACCCAAACTTTCTCCATTGACAGCAAAATCCTCGGGGAGAGAAAAATAAAATAAAAGAAAGTACCCACTGCAAATCTGAAAGGTCTTAAAATGCAAATTCACATCTGTGAATAGCTACCTCACTCAGATTTTCTCCACAGTCAAGGTAACCTCAAAAACTTCAGAGATGACTTTTCTGACCACTGTGCTAAACAATCCAAATTTTAGCAGGGCAAAAGCAATATATCCTCCAGACTCTAATAACAGTTTCATCCAAAAAGACACACAAGCATGTGCACACACACACGCACGCACACACAAAATCTCTAACGTATACTATTTAAACATTTGTTGACTTTTCTATTTTGTTTGGGGGCACTAGAGATTGATCCTAGGGACTTCGCACTGAGCTCTAATTTTAATTTTATGTTAAATATTGAGGCAGGGTCTCAACAAATTGCTGAGCTGCTCAGTCTGGGCTTGAACTCATGATCCTCCTGCCCCAGTCTCCTGCCCAGCATTCTGGAAGGCGGGGGCAGAAAGACTGCAATTCAAGCTCAGCCTGGACAAATCAGTAACTGTCTCAAAAGATAAAAAGGCTTGAGGATGTAGCTCAGCGTGAAGGCCCGGAGTTTACTTCTTATTAGTGCAGAGATTCGTCCACTGATGAGTTCCTAGCCAAATGTCCTATTAGTAGATGAGGCCTATCTGGAACTGGGTCTCTGAGGGTTTGATCTAGAGGAGTATATTTTTGTCCCTGGCTCCTCCCCCCCACTTTGCTTCCTGGCTGCTGTGGGTTAAGCACCTGGCTTCCTCTGCCATGCCCCTCTGCCATCCTATTTATGCCTTGGAGCCAGGTGACCATGAACTGAAACCATAAGCCAAAGTATATCTCTCCTCCTTTAAATTGTGTCTGGTGTTTTGTCCTATCAACAAGGAAAGTGACTAAGATAGAATTTTAGTATGGACAGTGGAGTTGTTGCTATGATCATACCTATGTGGTTTAGAAGGCTTTGGAACTGGGTTGTGCCAGGAATTTGGAGATGCCTGCTGGTTAGAGAAGCCCTGGAATGCTATAAACAGACTTCATGGAAGATTCTCATCAGGGCTCTGAAGACCAGAATGCTGATAGAAATGCAGACAGTAAAGGGCAAGCTCAAGAGGTTTTAGTTAGGAATAAGGACTCCATTCATTGGCAGTTGGACTAGAGGCCATGTGGGTCATTCTCTGGCAGAAAATCTGTCTACATTTTTTCCATGTCCTGAGACTTTGCAGGAGACTGAGATTAAAGGCAATGGACTAATCTGCTGGAGGAAATTTCAAGGCAGTCTGACATTTGCACTGTGACATGGGCACTGCTGGCTGCCATTAATCAGGTCTACAGGGAAAATCAGGATGAAAAAATCAGATGTGAAAAGCCTACAGTTTCATCGGAAAGGAAGCACCTGAGAAGTTGAGGCAAATGTCCTCTTTTTAGCATGCTGGCTAAAAATATTAGCATTTTTTAAAGCCCAGTAGTTTGCACCAGGACCATAGGAAAGATGCTTTCAAGACATCTCAGGAATCAAAAACACCCTGCCCCTCCTAGGCTCAAGTTTTCAAAACTGTAATATTTTCATTTGAGAAGAGAGCCCCTGGCCCTCTTGAGAAAAGCCACCTAGGGAAGTGGTTTCCTGGGACTCCTCTCATCATGCTCAGTCATCCAGTCACTCAAAGGCCACTACAGCCATGATACAAGGGGACCTGGTTACTACTCAAGCTAGTGTCTGACCTTGATTTCACCCATGGGGTGCTGGTCTTATAGGCATGAAAATGCAAGACTCACTGGGTTACTGAGGCTTCTGTTCAGATTTCAGAAGAGGACCTAGGAGGCTAGGTATGTGCCCCTGAGAGGGTGGTGCATGAAAGTTTGAGAATGAAGCCAAAAGTGCAGTAGAGACCTCAGGAATTCAGAGATTCTGAGAATGTGAGCTGTCTGCTGAGGAAAGCTGCAGGCGGTAAGCAGAGCCACCTCAAGTGAGAAGCCATGAGGGCTACAACCAGTAGTGCTACAGGGGTAGAACTATCCAAGACCTGTGGGTTCGCATGGAGAGACAAGATTTAACACTTGCCCTGCTGAGTTTTGGGTTTCTTTTGGTCTCATTCCTTTCTATCCCTTTAGTCTATTTTGGAATGGGTATGTTTACTCTGCGTCATGTATGTTGAAAGTATTTAATTTTTTTTTAAACTAGGGCCAACAGCTAAGAATTTGCTTTGAATCTCAGAGGAAGACTTTGGACTTAGACATTCCGGCAATGCAGTAAGTGTTAAGACTTCAGCGACTCTTAGTGATGGATTAAACACATTTTGCATAATGAGATGGACATGAGTCTTTTCAGGGCTAGGGCAGAACATCATGCTTTAGATCTAAAATATCCCCCCAAATTTTCACTTGTGTGAAGGTGACTGGGTCATGGAGCTGCTATACTCATCAGTGGAGTTATCCGTTGATGAGTACATAGCTAAATGTGCTGTGAGGACACGGCGACTGTTGGAAGCAGGTCCCTGGGGGCATGGTCTGGAACAGCATATTCTTGTTCCTGGCTCCTCCCTTCTTGCTGTGTTTCCTGGCTGCCATGGGTTGAGCACCTTTTCCTCTGCCATGCCCCTCTGCCATCCAGTTACTGCCTTGAAGCCAGCTGACCATGAACTAAAACCATGAGCCAGAATGAACCTGTCCTCCTTTAAACTGTGGGTGTTGGGTCTTTTGTACCAGCAAAGAAAGTGACTAAAACATGTTCCCACCCTTTCAATGAATGTTTTTTAAATGCAAAGCTTTCAAAGTATTTTCTGTGCTTTCTTATGAATCACAACATTTCTTATCTTTTTAACCAACTTCTTATGGGCTTCATGACTGTACTGCATAGGTATACAAAACTCTCATCCAAAATGCTTGCAACCAGATGTTTTTAGTTCTGTAAAGGCACTGTGGTGCTTAGGCGATATATTCATCCCATAGGAAAAAGGTTTGTAATGAACACATTATTTCTGCAGCAAAATAATTTCACACAGATTAGAATGACTTTCATAAGCCGGCTCCTATCAGTTCAGATCAGTTGTTGCTGACAAACAAGCTTGAGTCAAATGGAATTGGACAGTAAATAAACAAGACAATAACTTAAAAAATAAATCTTTTGATTTGACATTGCTGCTAAGGCATAGTGCAGCTGGGTAATGGGTAATGGAATCTAAAGAAGTAGGTGATTTGTTTGCCCTGGACATAGTAGCCCTCAACTGTTACTAAACTTGAAAGCTTAACATTTCTTCCTTTTTTTTTTTTTTTTTTGAAGCACTGTGTAGTTCAGGCTGCTCTTGAACTCACAGCAGTCCTCCTGCCTCAGCCTCCCAAGTGCTGGGATCATAGGTGTGTGCCACCATACCCATCTTTTAACATCCTTTTTTGAACCCTTTCGGTCTCCTTTGTGCACTTGGGATCCTTCCATTCATTTGTTGCTGTGACTTACTCTATCACTTTGCCTGCCCTGATAATTTATTACTTGTAATCTGCTGTGATTTTAAAAAGAGACAATAGGGGCTAGGGATTTAGCTCAGTGGTAGAGTGCTTGCCTAGCAAGTACAAGGCCCTGAGTTCAAACTTCAGTGCAAAAAAGAGAGAGAGAGCAATAATAAGGTTATTATAATCATGTATGAAAGTAAAATACATAGATTCTCCACATACTTAGGCCAAAGTTACTGTATGATAAGATATATTAATTTTGCTCACATTTGTGACAACATGTATTTCAATGATTTTAGAAATCATTTGTTTGCTTGTTTGCTTCAGCACTCTTAGCAACGGATTAAACACATTCCGCACAATGAAGTGGATATGAGTCTTTGGGGACTAGGAGCAGGGCTCACCTTTCACAAAATTTGAGATTGTTATCTTTTTAAAAATAACTAGGCCTAGGGATTTAGCTCAGTGATTAGAGTGCTTGCCTTGTAAGCACAAGGGCCTGAGTTCAATCTCTGGCAGCACAAAAAAAAAAAAAAAAAAAACCTAATTTCCTTCTCTAAGAAAGAGAGAAAAATCTACCATTTCATTCTATAGTTGCCTCCTACTTTCAGAGAAAGATACTTTGTGAAGTCGTTTTTTTCTAACACACGCATATATGACATTTTGATCATAAGAAAACAAGCTAAGGTCTAAAATTTATTTGCTCTTACACAAAAATAGGTGATAACAGTGAATATGAAAGCATTTATAACACTTCAAAAGGACAATCTCAGGCTGGCATTTGTAAGCAGTCAAGGTCAAAGGCTGATTTTTTTCTTCTCTGCTACATGTAAAGACCTTCCATATTCTGTCCTCACACTATGCATTTAATCGTCATTTATTAGTGCTCCCAGCATGAGCCATCCCACAGCTCCAATAAGCAGAGCCTTTCTGTGACACTGCCCACACGGGCCACATTTACACTGCAAAACCTGAGAAATCTGGGAAGGAACAGAGGGTCACGACTGGAAATCAACACAGCAGTGTCCGTGATTCATGGTTCCAGGAAGGAAGTAAGCAGTGCTGGTAAATCATCACCACCAAGTGCTGAGAGAGCAAGGTGGTAAAAGTCAAAGTCCAGAAAAATAGTGAGGGCTGTAGGAATCCAGAAACCCAACCATGTAACTCAAGCATTTTTTTTTCACCTTAAGGGCCTCTGACTCACCCATTTGGCAGAGGTCTGGGTATCTGCCAAGCACAGGGATAGACCCCGGGGACAGAAAAGAGAGAACAAAATGATCCCCACCCTTTAGAGCTTGTGGTTTAGCAATTAGACATGAACAATGACAACCATACACCATGTTGTAACTGTACAACATAACATCAGGCACCTGTGAATGCTGAGAAATGAGTGCCCACTTGTGCTGTGCAAAACCAGGAGCAGCCTCCCAGAGACTTGCTCAGCTGTCTTTCACTGAATCCCTTCCAGCCTCCATGCTATTCCTTGAGCACGCTAGCACCTTCCACGAAGGGCCTTAGCAGTTACTGCTCCCTTGCCTGGAACACCTTTCGCCTTCTGAGTAGCAGTGGGGCTCACTCCCCTACTTCATTCAGGGCTCAGTTCAATGTTACATCAGGAAATTTCTCTAAACAACCACCATGTAAATTGCACTCCCAGCCACCACCACCTTTCTCTTTCTTTATTGTATTACAATGCCTTTTTTCTCACAGCACTTACCACAATCTGAACATCTTCTTCAATAATTTATCGTCTGTTTTCCTCATGTAAATTCTGTGGAGCAAGGATTTGTCACTTTTGTTTATTGCTATATCCCCAGTGCTGGGCAGAGTTGAATGAATGGATGAAAGAGGAGAAATTTAAACTGAGTTATGAAGAACACGTAGTTGTTTATCAAGGGAATGGGCAGGGAGTGGGGCTGGACACAGAATGTATGTGGACAAGGATAATACAAAAGAGTCAAGGTAACTTTGAAGGGATTTAAAGAGGAAAATGATATTATCTGTGTTTGGCACACCAGAGAGCTACATTAACTACTGTTACATAAATGAGTGAGTGGATACATGATTGAATTAATGATCAAGGTTGTGCATTAGAAAGTGTGTAAGGTTAGAGTGGCATAAAGGAAGCTAAGGGTGGACGCAACTTTGAAGACCGGTCTTCCACAAAGAGAAAAATAATGAAGGCCTAGAAGGGCACTAGAGAACCAGTGGAGTTGTCACCTGATGTCAATGAAAGAGGAGGACATCAATCCAGGAGTCTCGTGGGTGGCAATGCTACTGACTACACAGTGCAGCCAGGTTTGCTGGAAGGTGGTAGAGTCGGGAGACCGTCCATCCATGTGGGGTATTTCGGGATGGAAGTGCCTTTGTAGTAGCTGCAGACAACACACAGGTAGGTGAAAGTCTACACTGACAGGGAAAGTCAAGACAGAAGACAGGTTTGAAATACTATGCATGCCTCCAACTTCAGGATTATATATTAAAATGTGTCAAAAAAATATTACAACCATTTAAGAAACCAAGAGGGAAGGACAGGAAAGGGATCCTGCACAAAAAAATGGACAAGCAGCTAAGAGGGTGACAAGAGGAAACCAGATGTCTGAGCTGTATGAAAACAGACACCATCATAGCCAGTCATGGTAGCCCCAGTGTCCTGGCTCATGGAAGAGCCGTGTGGGGGGATAAAAGGATTTGGGGGAAGAAGGAAAGGGACAGAGATAGAAGGAAGCTTGAATTGGCTAACAGTAATACTACAAAGATATTGAAAAAGACAGTAATAGCTACAAATTCAAAATGTATTTTAATAGAGGATCATAGTACACCAGACACTGTTAAAAGGAGTTGACATTGCTTAATTTATTCAATTCTTGCAACAGCTTTGTGAAGTAGAGATTATTATTATCATGATCTCCACTTTACAGATGAGAAAGTGAGGCCAGAGGCCGGAACTTTCCCAGGTTACACAGAAGTCAAGCTCAGCCGCCCTGCTCCAAAGCCATGTGGCGCAGATGGAAGAGAGCACACAGAGGGAGATGAAGGGAGGCTGAGGGAGGCTCCATGGCCCGGGAAGATGAAAACAAGGTAAAGAAATGCAATCTGCTGTTGCAAGGAGCCTCGCTGCAAAGAAAGAAGTATAGAGTAGTAGCTGGAAGACCAGAGGACTGATGAGCTGTTTTGTGTTTTTAATGAGAAAGTCTGGAACATGTGAACTCGAGAGATTGTGTTTACATCACACTCCAGAATTGCTAAGGAAAAACGAGGGGGCTGGATAAAAAGACATGCAGGTTCCTTCCAGCTCTGATTCTACTATTCCACAACTTTGAAATTCTTTTGCTGCAAAGCCAGATGGAAGATTTCACTTGATAAAATGAGTTGGAAAAAAAAATCATTCAATACACTTTTAAAGAGGTATTTAAGTAAGAACCCAAAGGTTCTAATTTCCCTATAATTTCTTACCGTTTGAATTTGGAATGTTGCCCCCCATCCCACCCCCAGGACTGGGGATTAAACCCAGGGCTTTCACACTGAGTTTGATTCACAACCCTTTTTAATCTTTTGAGAAAGGGCCTCACTGAGTTGCCTAGCCTGATCTTTAATTTGCAATACTCTTGCCTCAGCTTCCTGAAGTGCTGGGATTACAGGCTTGCACAATGCCAAATGCTCATATGTTGAAGACATGGTTCCTGGCCAGTGGCACTATTGCGAGGGAGTAGAAACTTCAGCAGGTAGGGCCTCGTTGAAGAGGCAGGTCATGGGGTGGGGTGGGGTATACCTTTGAAGAAAATATTTTGTTCAAGGTCTTTTCCTCTCTCATGCTCTCCTTCCTTTTTCCATGAAGTGAACAGCTTTGCTCTGCTCATTCCTGGGGCCATGATGTTCTGCCTCACCTCAGAGCCAGACAGAACAGAGCTAGCTGACCATGGACTGAGCCCTCTAAAACCATGAGCCAAAACACGTTTTCTCATGAAAGCTGTTTGTCTCAGGCATTTTGTCACAATGATGGAAAACTGACTAATACATAATTCATGAGCATTTCCCCATCCTGGCTTGTGGCATTTTTTATCTTAATAGGAACCTAAAGGTTTTGTCATCATTAAATTTGGCCTAAAGATATGTTATTGCTTTCCTTTCTGTGGTTAAGAAGGAAGTCAGGGTATTCTGAGTTCATACTCTTTTTCTCCATTGCCTTTTTCCTTTTTTTTACTCTCCCTCTTCTTCCATAGGGGAGGAAAAATTGAGTGCAGGAGGTAATAGAAAAGTCATACTGATTTTTTTTTTTGCAGTGTCCTAAACTAGTGTAATCTATACTGTAATCTGCTCTTCTCACTCCATTCCTCAGCTTTCCTTCCAACCTGAAATGTTTCTCTTATGCTAAACTTCTTTCTTCTTCCAGTAAACAATGGATGCATATCAATCCCAGAAATTATACTACAACTTCATTTTGCCTCTACATCACTGCATGAAGCCCTTTTCTCAGCACAGATCTTTCAATTACCAAATTCCTATTTTTTTTATCCATTTTTTCTATTTCCAGATATTCCTTTTCCTGTTCACATAATGTCAGTTTTCAACAACTCCTTAATAGGGCTCTGAGATGGGATGATAGTATCTGCAAAAAATATAGAAATCATTTTTTTCTGGCTTTGGGATGTATTTTCACACTCACCAAAATTGGTACATACCCAGTTTAGGAAATTCACAACACTTCAAACAAAGTAAAGTTATACTTAGAAGACATATCTCAAAAGGAATCAGAAAGCTATCCACTTCGCAAATCTTTGCTCCTTGCTCATTTCTATTCTGGGCATTTCTCCATGCAGTGGATGAATAGCATTATCTCTTAGACAAATGCAAATCATCTCATAGAAAGATCTTTATTTTCCTCTCTGAAGTATGGTATCTTTAGAGCCCACAATTCCCTGGAGAATGGTGATAATTAAAGTGTTTCAGGTTCAAAGGCATTCTTTCTAAAATTTCTGATGAGCTAGCTTCAGACAAGAATGAGAGTAAACAGACACGTGGATGATATCATAAGAGGGTCAGGTTATAATGCTAATAAGTTGGAAGTAAGATGTGCCTTCGTATCAATGACTGACTCTACTCACATTTTCCCTGATGCACATAAATCCAGATCTCACCATTCATAATCGTAGTTATTTTGGCAGGTATATGTACCCTGGCGAGAGGAACATGGCACAAACAGAGACTCTCTGCTGGTGCCATAATCTATACCAGGATAGCACCTCATTATAAAGACATGTAAAGTGCCTTGTGCCAGCAGGAAACACTGATAGAATTCTCAATATCTGCAAATACAAATAATGATTTGCACATTTCGGCTTTAGAGGTTGTGCTGTTAAAACTATAAACTATTTCAGAATACTCAACAGTGATCTGGGACAACCCATGTACTTCTCTATTTAGTTGAGCAACGTTTGCAAATATTGACAACCATGATGATCCTAAACCAACTTAATCAATTTATTCAAGTAAGTGTTCCTCGATTTCATTCTTGGGAAACATTATTTTTACATTATTTATTTCAATAAAAAATCATTCCTTGTTCTATTTTCCTTATTTCTATTTCTTTTCTTTATTAAAAAGAAAGCTGAAAACCTAGTTTTTAAACCAAGAAAATGTTGCATTGAAAAAAGTTTCAATTTCCAGAAAATTCGTTCTATCAAATATGGTTCTATCAAACAAGTAATTGAAAAATGGCAAATGCAAATGCTTTCATCTGTTAAATTTTTCTATCTATTTAAACCAGGTACAGTGATGCCCTCCTATAGTCCCAGCTACTTCAGAGGCTGAGGCAGAAAGATCACTTGAGTCTAAGAGTTCAAGCCCAGCCTGGGCAACATAGCGAGACCTCATTTCAACATCAACAGAATTCACCAATATTTTTACAAAGATTCTAAGAAACTAGGATGTGTGGTTTGTGCCATCAAATAGTTAAATTCATCTGCACGTAAGGTTCATCTGTAAAAGGAAATTTCCCCTAAATGAGTTTTGAATGGATTCATTTCCTATATTCCTGGGGCACGACAGTTTCTGGGTTTTTTAAAAGACTTGTCTCCTAGATCTTCTCAGACTCTTTTCAAATCACCAGTGGAAACAAACTTCCCTTTACTTTTTCTGAGCAAAGAAACTCAACGACGCTGAGGCTGCTCCACTCCCTCCTGACCTCCTGTTCCTCCCAATTCTTAGCTCCCAGGAGTCCGGCCAAAGATTACCACTTGGTTTTAATCCAACTCCAACTTCTTAACTGAGGGCTTGGAAAGGCAAGCTAGACTTTTTCCACTTTTTTCTCTTGCTTCATAAAACACAAGATAAAAAGATCATTATAAAATATTGACTTTCAAGCACCTACATGGTGTTGGCCATGCTTTTACTGGCAGAGTCCCCAAGAGTACTGTGGTCTTTAAGAGGTGCAGTTTTACTTCTGAAATGGATTTGGAACGTATGCAGTGTATATAAGAAAGTTGTGTTTTCCCGCCACAGTGGAAAAACATCTGTTTTGTTAATGGATTCGATTCTACTTGCCAGAATAACTTTCCAGATGTTTTGAAAATTCTAAACAACTACATCCTTTCTGATTTTCTCTGGCTCAATTTTGGATTTGCTAAGAAAACATGTAGGTCTATGACATAAATGAAAATAATATTTATGTTAACCAGTACAAAATACCTAAACATTTTAGACATAGACTAATGGCATTCTATAGATTCATTTTCTTTCTAAAACATGCATATAGACATGTATACACGTTGTCTTTTGGGAAGGAATAGTGTAAATTAAAAAATGTCTTTGCAGTCTTCTCAGTGTAAGTAAGTGCTACTGGTAGAAGGTTTATTCTCCTTTATCATTTTCCCATCTTTTTCAATAACATAAATTAAATGACACTCTGGTAGGATATAAGCATGCATAGCACATATTTGATCTCCCATACTTTAACAACTTGTAAATAACATGAAAAATACTTTACATACTTTTTTCTTTTCACATTGTCCTCTACAGCTTCGACTCTGACTATTTCTTCCTCGTAAGACTTTTGTCATTGTTTTGTTGTTCATTTGTTTCATGTTTACATAATTCAGAGACTATTTTTGTTTTGTTCTTTCATTGTCAACTGGCAAACAATATAGTATCTCTTTTTTCTGCTTCACTACAACTACAGATTTCACTCTGTGAACTTTATTCTAGTCCTGTTCAGATCTAAATGCTGTTTTTGTTTCTTTTCTTTTCTTTTGGTCGTGCTAGAGATTGAACAACCCAGGACTGCACATGCTTGACCAGCATTCTACCGCCAAGCTCCATCCCCAGCCCCATGTTTTCTATGCAACTTTTCCTTTACAAGGCTCTTTAGTAGATTACATTCTCGTGTCCACTCTGATCCCTAAAAACAAATGTTCAAAAAGGAAATTCTAAATAGAATAAAACAAACCCATTGTGCATTATAGCTCAGTGTGTATTTATCCCTGTAAATATTTGCCAACTTTTTGTATATTTCATCATTTCACATAAGCTTCCAAACACCAAGAATAAGTTCCTTTATATGCTCAAGTTGTTCGGTCACTTCTAATAAGCAAATTATTTCTCATTCATGCCCTGATATGCAGGCTCTATCTTGTTTACCTTTGTATTATCAGTGCCTGAAGCTGAGATAGGTAGGCATTCAATTATTATTTGTTGAATAAGTCTAACATTTGCTTGGAGAGGGTGGCAGTATTATTACCCAGGGACTACACTAAGTTAATATATATAATATTCAAAAATATAGGTATATATTGTTTTTTTATGAAATCTCAAGAACATTATGCAGTAGGAATTATCTCCATCTTACAATTGTCAAAACACAAATCTGAGCAGGGAGAGAAGTAATTTGGACAAATTTACACAGGGAGAAGATTGCAAAATACTTCACTCCAAAGCTGAATAAATGAATAACATGGAAGATAAACATGAGCCATTCAAACTCCTTTCTTTCCCATTTTTCTCTACTGTGGCTAATTCTAAGAAAAAACTTAAAATAGAATTGAACTTCAGCAAACTTTTTCCCTCAAAACCTAACTTTTGGTACCCAAACACTTTGACTTACCCATCGCAACCACAGAAGCCCGAGTCTAAGTCCACCTCCCTCAGCCACCCTAAATTCTGATTCTCTCTTTGTCAAATCTTGTGCCTCACTGTTTTATAATTTTCGAGTTTTTGTGATTAGGAACTTATTTATTAGAGAATTATTCTTCCCTAGTATTGAAAAGCTAAAGTCTTAAAGATTTATCTGGCCATTTATGGGCAAAACATCTCTTCAATCACTATAATCAAAAGGGGTGAACTTAAATTGGGCTAATACAGCCCAGGAGTAGGACAATATTCAATAGTATGGTCCAAAAGTGAAAAAATTAACACAACTACTAGCAAATTGATTTACTATTGTGTCATTCACAAACATACCAAGGCTATCATCTTGGGAAACTATGACGTCCACCTTTGCATACTGTATAATCTAAATACACAGATTTACTTCTTAACTCATTCAACAAATTGTTACTATCTACTAAATAGAAGGCTACTGATGCTTCTATTAGTTACTTTTCTAGAGCCAATGGTTTGCAAGAGAGCAGATTTAATAGAGGACAAGCACAAGTTACAACATTCACACACAAGCCAAATGCAGGAAGAGTGCAGAAGGAGACCTGAAATACTCAACCAAGAGCTGTGGGCCCACAGCAATGGCCCATGTACATCCATGTCTGCACCAAAAGGCTGAAGAAATCTATACTGGACCCAGGATATGATGCTCACAGAGCGATGAAGACCAAAGCTCCCCTGAAGCGAACAATAGCCATCCTCAACAACAGCAAGGCCCTGAGTTCCTTCTGCAATGAGAACAGCCAAGTTCCCTTCGGGAGAACCAGCCACAACAGAGCTTGTCCTGGAAACAGCCGGTGGTCATCTTCTGCTCCTGTTCTCCTTTATGTTGTTTCAGCAACAATCCTCAGGTGGATCCTCTATGCGCAGAAGCACACCAACTCAGTTCAGCTGAGTGTCCTTGCTCAAGTTGACCACAATCAGTCTACCACAACACTACTAAAGAGAGATAACAATCTGATAGACAATGTAAATCATGTACAAAATTGAAAGTTAAAGTACACGAGATTATTATCAAAGATGACAAAATACTTGGAGATATCAGAGTGGAGAAGGAATACAAGTTGCTAAGCAGACCAATGGTGATTTTGACATTAATTTTTATATTTTACCTTAAATGTTACTTACTGGCTAATAACCAAACACATGTTATTTTTTCAGAAACTATGGCAGTTTATAGCATGATTAAATAATTAGGATTGCTTTTGCCTGTAACAAAATACCCTATTACAACTCACTTAAACAATAGTGAGATATGTAGTTATTCACGCAAAAATAAGTCTGAAGATAGGCACTTCGAGAAGAAACAAAAGAGTTCAACAATGCCATAAAAGATGTATCATCCCATCATTTCCCTCTGCCGATTCTGTGGTTGCAAATTGCTGAAAAACGTTCTCCAGACTCTGGTATTCACATAAAACTTCAAAAGAGATAAGAAAAGGGCTGTTCTCTTCAAAAGCTCTATCATAAGGGAGGAAAGGTTTTCCAAATGTCTCCAGTTAGCTTCCCCATCACTTCACATGCCCATGCCTAAAGCAATCAAAGATGGGAGGGAAACTGATCGCTGCACATACTGCCTCCCACTGTCCCCAAGATTGAGGCAAACAAGGAATACATCTGCACTGAGCATGGAATCTTAAAATTACTTCTTCTTATACAACTATTATAGTAGTTTTCTATTTATGAGCCATGGGCAAAGTCTCCTTCACAAGATATATGAATCTTATTTTAGAGGCCAAGAAACAATAACCATGGTATAGATAGAAACCATGTTAGACTTGGGAAAAGTTTTAATTTCTTTGTCACGACCCAATCTGTGATCCTGAATTTTTGTTGAGTCAGTGCCTTCCCAGTGGGAAGGAGAGAATGAAACCTAGCCCAAGTGACGTCATTGCTTTAATGCACAAAGTTCTTCACCAGTGGAATTAATACATCCTGCATGTCTGAAAACATTGTGTTGTCAATGTAGCTCTCTACCACAGTAATCTTTTCTTATATTTATTCAGATCCCATCTTACACTTCAGTCAGACCAAACATTAAAGTAGTAACTATATTATTTCCTTTGTATCATATAGAATGTGTTAACCATTATATGTAATCATTATTTTACATTTTGTGGCTATGGAAACTACATTACACATCTTTTATTAAAGATTCTTCTTCATTTACACTGTGATATTTCACTATATTCCAGTCATCTGTTATTCCATAACAAACCATCCAAAACTTAGTAATTTAAAACAGCAATAATCCTTTATTTTGCCCGTACATCTGCAATTTGGACAAGGTTTATTGGGAAGGCAAGTTTCTATTGCCCCACAAAGTCAGCTAAGACAGGTTATTTGGGGAAGAATCCACTTCCAAGCTAATTCATTACATAGCCAGCATCTTAATTTGAGTTACTGTAACAGTATCCTACAGACTGAGTGGCCTAAACAGCAAACATTTATCTCTTAAAATTCTGGAGACTGGAACTAGAAATCAGGGTACTAACACGATTGGGTTCTTGGCAAAGGCCCCTTTCTCTTCTGATTTATAGAAGGCTATCCTCATGTTATATTGTCATACAGGAGAGAGAGACACAGAGAGAGGGAGAGACAGAGAGACATACAGAGATTCCTTGCTATATTTAATTTTTAGTAAATAATCTTATTATGGAAGGCATTTTTCCTTTTTAAAAGCAGCATTTGAATTTTCTATCTTTATTCCTAAATTGCATTTGGATCATGTAGTTTAAAGGTAAACTAGAATAGGAAATTTTTCTTTGTAAAGTTACATGGAACATAGCAGATAACTTCTATGATAAACAGATGAAAAATTTTATTACACAGTGAGAAATGAGGTACACTAACTCAATATGAGGTGCACTGAGGTAGTTTTCAATTAACTTTTACTTTTATAAGGATGATGTGCTTGGACTTTACAGAAATGGAAAGATTTCATGATACAGTAAATGACAAATCTTATGGGTTTTTTTCTATTTATCATTATGCTGCCAAAAGGAGGGTGCCAGTTTACTTCTCTGATTTGTGAGAAAACTCTATGTTCTCCAGTTTTACAGGCATCATTAATATTGTTTGTCAGTTACTGTTCAACAACACTGTGCAAGGCTAGGCATGAGCAGTCAAGGCAACCAGGTGAGAGAATAAAAAAAAAAATGAGTGGGTATCTGCACTGGTAGTATCCTTCTTTCCAAGGTTAAGTGATTCAGAGTTCTAGAGCTATCAGTCAGAGGACCACTTCTTTTTTGAAAGTTTTGATGACACTACTTTTTTTTTTGCACATAGGCCTTACTTTATCTAGCCAATGACTTCTTTAGTCTGCCACACACTTACATCTTCTCTGTACCCTGAAAGAATCTGTGTTCTGTAGCATGTTGCTCCTAGCCATCTTCTATAATATTCTACATGTCCTGATCAGTTTTAAATATTTGTATCTCTGGTCAAATCTTCTCTACTGAATTCCATACTTACAAGCCAACATTCTACCTGTATGTTGATTCACAAGCTAATTTTTCCTAAATCATTGAGAGCTGCTCTCTTTCACCATATCCAGTGAGTCACTACATCCTATAAATTCCATCTCAAAATACGCTCACATTTGCCCCTTCCTTTTCATTCTCATCACCACTAACATACTTCATGCCTCTTAATGTCTTCCTTAGGTTGCTACAAAAGTCTCCTTGCAGGTCAAAGCACCCCCAGTTGCACTCCAAGGCATCCCCCAAACTGCTCCCAGACTGGCTGAACCAAAAATCCAAATAAGATCATACAGCTACTACAGTACAAAGTATCATCTTCCACTGCTTGCGGAGTACAGTTCAGCCTCTGCCATCAGGTGTAAGGTACTCTCTGTCATACGATCCTTGCCTTCCTCTCTGTTGTCATCGTCTTCCGAAGATTCTCTGAAACTATTCATAATTCACAACTTTCTGAAAGCTCCATCATGTTGTTTCATGACTCGCAGTCTTCAAATATATATACACCCATACACTCACGTAGTCCTTCTAAGTGAAACCCTTCTTTTCATTGATGTGTTTGCCAAGACACGGTGCAAACACAACCTTCTCTTCGAGTCTCTCTTTCATGTCTCCTCCTCTGCTGCCAGATGGCTTATCACTCCCTTCACTGCGCTACCAACTGTGTCTGCATCAAACAGAGCTTTTATTAAGATTTTATTTTCATGATCCTTTGCATGTCTGTTTTCTGGAGAAAAGTACGAGTTCTTTAAAAGCAAGAAGCACGACTTATTTACCAGCAGCATCTGCATTACCCTCCACAAAAACTCATCAGTTAAACGGGGTAGAATAAATGGGAGAAAAAGTGAAAGTAAAAATAAACCACATTAAATATGTTCAGTAATTTCTGAATCATGTTGAGAGAGTAAGAATAACATATTTTGACAGATACGGACTTAAAATCTATTCACACTTTAAAAAAATCTCACTCTGTCAGGTTTTAATGATTTCTATCAGATGCTTTTTTATATGACAATTAAAGCCAGAAATTTATAGAAAACATGCATAGAAAAAAAGCACACTAAAATAATTGATATGGTACAAAAGCTTTGAGACTAGTAAAATAATGATGCCGAACTATGTGAAACACATAAAAAATTCAGTAGAAAAAGAAGACCATAACTATAAATTATAATTGTAACAATTATGATAGTGGTGATAGCAATTACTACTATTTATTGCTTATTACATGCCAGGCACTGTGCTGGAGCTCTGCATATCTTACCTCATTCTAGCCTCAATAACCTTGGATACAGGTACCATTATTACTTATCCCATTTCACAGATGGTGAACCTATGTTTAGAAGTGTTAGTTACTTTACATTGGCATGTTCACATAGTCTAGTAAGTGACAAAACCAAGTCTTACAGTTTGACTTGAAGCCCACCTCTTTATCACACTAAAAAGGACCATTCCTCACCCGTGTATAACTGTGCTCCTCCAGTCCTTTAATGAAGACAAATTAGAAATCCTATCTGCACCAAACTCCACATTCATTGTAATAGTTGGATGAGGTTACATTTTGTAATCACACTCTTGGGGTCATGAAATCACAATATGAAGTGGTGTTTGCCCTCGGGGGAATACATGTTTCTCCTGTTAGTCATCTATCCATTAAATAAACTTCAGGTCCACAACTGAGGATTGATCAACAGGCAACATACGGAGGTAGGAGGGGAGAAAAGGTTTTCTCTCTCTTGAACTAGGAAACAGTTGGTTTTTGTCTCCCAACAAAGGACACACATGAATGTTTTTGATGGAAATCAGTGAGCTGCCCTTGGCACATAGATTTGGTCTAGGTGTTTTCCTGATCAAAGAAGAGGAAGGAGAATAAGGATTTGTGCAGAAGTCGTCATTAATTCTCAGGGTTGTGTACTCTTTTTTATAGTTACCCAGATTTCAGTGAGATCCTGGTAAAAGTTCAAGTCTGATTTCACCTGGTCTGTGAGGATTTAAAAGAGATGAAAAACAAGCCTGTGACTTCGCTTAAGGCAAAGCAGAAGAAGAGGTAGTAAGAACAGTGGACAGGGGCAGGCAATTGTGCCCAGCAAGGAAGACACTTCCTAAGGGTCAGGGGCATCAGGGCAACCCTGCAGAGAAAAGGAGAAAAGACTGGATTCAAACAAGAGCTAAAAGTTTGTACTCAAGCATAGCAGTCGCCACACAGACAATGGTGTAGAAATGTTCGTCGTTATGATCAACAAAAATCACTGTAAATATGATCTTATGTCTCATCGTGAGTTGTTGAAGCTTAGACAGAACACGTTAATTATATCAATGGCCTGCTTTAAGACCTTTAGGTGCCTCCCTAATACTTCAAAACAAAGCTCAAATTTTTTAGCATGACACAAATAAGGCGCACGTGAATGGTTCACTACTGATATTCTTTCACTAGTTTTCTGCCTCCACACCCAAGCCCTCAAGTTCAAGTATACTCAGTTATGAGCATTTCCCCAAATACGTTTTTGTTGTTCTTTTTTTTTTTTTTTGGCTCTGGACACGTGGTACTCTCGAGGTGTATAATTCATTTTCCCAATCCCTTCATCCATCTCTGGCTTTGAAACTCCTGTTGGAGGCTTGGCCAAAAAGTCTTTCCTGCAAGGCCTCTCATGACTAGAACTCAGTGTGAGGACACTTCTTTATTTCTTTTTAAAACCCTACTAAAACTTCAGAATTTATCATTTTGCGTCATTATGGTATGTCCGCTGGTCTGCTCTCTCACACGCTCCTAGAAGGCCCGATCCATGGCAGGACGTGGTAATACTTTTTGAGTAAATGAACAACCAGTGATCTTCTTGGACATGCATAGTAGCTGCTCTAGTCCAAGAAGACTTGCACGTGCTTTATCTTTTGTGAGAGGTCACGTAGACTGGAAGCTGCTTTTTCCACTAATTTGTAAAATAATTTGCCCAAAATTGAAATTAGCAAAAATTATAGTAGAAAGAAAAGAATAATTAGACATCATTTTATGTTCCTTCCTCAGTTATATTCATTGAAGTTATTACTGATTCTTTCATGTATGATTTTAATTAAATCAATTATATCTAGAACATGTCCATGTTTAAAATACATATTTGTTTTTCCAACATGGCTGCTAAAGGAGGTATATTTTTCTTTTCACGTGTTCAGTGATTTTTCTCATAATGAACATTTTCCAGGGCTCCTTTATCACAGGTTTTAAGAAGTACACTTTCCCCTTAAACAAAGTACAGTGTTTGAAATACATGAGAGTACTTTAGAAAACAGATTTGATGAATGCTCCCAAATCATACCAACTGTATACTCAACACAGCTCTGTATAACGAGGTCTTTTGCCATCATGTAATTTTCTGGCACTGTCAGTCTCTTCATGGAGTACAAGACTATATTGATGTAATCCTTGACCTAATAATCCAATTTCATCAAACTTGCAAACCAATTTGAATCACAACATTCTGAAATAGATAGTGTTTGCATTTTAGACTTAATACAGAACAGACTGTTGTCACTAGACACTCTATCGCAGATGTTATGATTGCTCCATTTTCAAATTATCAAGAGAAAACACTAATTCACCTCTCTGTCTCATTGTCTCCAATTCTACTATTCTGCTAGAATTTCACTGCCTAACGGTGCTTATGGGGTCTCTTCAATTATGCTCACCACCTTACACACCTCTTCCTTCTAATTGTGAAATGGATGTTTTGTGTTTTAATGTATTTATATTAACAACCTACTAACAGTTTTTCTGTTTACCACTAATTGAATAAATATTCTTGCTGCATGTTCCATGCAGTTTTGCCCCAAATATGTATCTGGAAAAGTATTAAAAATATTATCTTTTTTTCAAAATTCATCCACATCAGTGTTAACAGACCCTCCACACCATCAGCCCCCCTACCCGTATTTAATTTGCAAAGGCTGTTTTAAGTTTTTTATTTTTAATTATAAAATATTTCATACACTCAAAAGGAATAGAGGCAATTAGCACACGAAAAGATGCGGAACATCATGAGTCATCAGAGAAATTGTAAATCAAAACCATAATGAGGTACCATTTCCCACTCAATAGGGTAGCTGTAATCAAAAAGACAGACAATAAAATGTGTTGGTGAGGATGTGAAGAACTTAGAACCTTTTCAGTATCACTTATGTGAATGTAAAATGGTGCTTTTGCTGTAGAAAACAGTTTGGCATCAAAATACTACCCATGGAGTTACTCTACGATCTAACTATTCTACTCCTACACAATGTAAACACATATTTACATAAAAATTTGTACACAAATGCTGACACAAGCGTTACTCATAATACCCAAAATACAGACCCATCCAAACAGCGATCAACTGATGAAAAAATCTGATATACCCAAATAAATATTATTTGTGCATGAAAAGGAATGAAGTACTGGTACATGCTACAGTATAGATTAACCTTGCAAACATTATGTTAAATTAATCAATTACAAAATATAACATATTGTATGATTCCTACATTTATATGAAATGCCCAGAATTGGCAAATCTAAGGAAATAGAAAGTAGATTACTATTTGCCTAAGGCTGGGGACTACTGGAAGAAACTAGGAAGTGACTATAACTGGGTTTGTATTTTCTTTTGGGGATAATAAAAATATTCTAAAATTGCTTGTGACAAGTTGCACAACACTGAGAACTAAAACACAGTAGATTTTACAATTTAAATTGGATATATATGGCATGTGAATTTTATTTCAATAAAACTGTTAGAAAATAAAATGAAAAATTATTACATAATTATATAGAGAATATGTAGCAGACAGCCATTAAAATACTTGCCAGGTTTAAAAATATGTAGTTTTGCCAATTTTGCACCACTTTTTTTTTTTAAGAGTGGGAAATTTATTGAGAGAGAAAGAGAGCTCCTAAGAGACAGGAGGGGAAATTTTTTTTAAGAAACAAAACATTACAAAATAAATCATAACCCCTGGTCTTCATATTGCCCACTAAAAACAACCTCACAAAGCAGGTAGATATCATCCTCGTGCATATATTTGTCCTTGGATTTACTTATGTATACATCTATAAACAAAACACAACCTTATTTTGAATGTATTTTATATAAATGGTATAATGAAAAATAGCTTTCTATAGCTTGCTTTTTATACTTGGTGTGGTCTTTAAAATTTTAGATGTGTCCATGTTAACATCTATTTAAATTCTGCATAGTATTCCACATATTGACATAATATAATATTTGTTTTTCTAAGGGTGAAATTTTATGTTGCTTCCGAACTTTCAGTCGTACCAAAATTACTGGGAAATAAATTCCTAGAACATGTTTTGATTCAAACATTTGTTTCAAATATTTATCTAGGAGACACACCCCACATTGAAAGTTTCTGAGTTAGAGGTGATTATCCGTTTAAGTAGAAGCTCATTTCCAAGCATTTGTGCCTACTTGCATCCTGGCTAGTAGCACCCTCCCACGCTGGCCATCTTTTGTCATCACTAGTTAAAAATTTTTTCAATATGATGGTGGTGAAATAATATTTCATTGCATTTCAATTTTATTTTCTCGAATTTAAGTAAGATTGAGTATGTTCTTTGCAAGGACTCTTCATATATTCTGGATAATAACCTTCTCTTAGTTACATACATAAATATGTATTTTAAATCTTTCCCAAATTTTGGTTTGTATTTTAAGTTTCTAAATAACATTTTTTGTCAAATGCATGCCTTACATTTTTATATCCTTAAATTCAATCTTTTTCCTGATCACAAGTTCTTTTAATGCCATTAACATATTATGTTTTTTCTTTCTAAATTTTACAAGGCTTTTATTATTGTGTGTGGAACTTAATTCACTTCACTTATTTTTTGTATTTTGTGGAATAGAGAAATACTTTTATCCTTTTCTTTAAATGACTACTTCTCCAGAATATTGTTCCCACTATTTATAACTATTATATATAAAATTCCCTGTATAGGAATGTCTGTCCGTATCTGGATTATTTATTCTTTACCCACAGTCTATTTATCTCTTCTTATACAAATATGATATTGTCCTAATTACTTTATCATAACAAGTCTTACTTTTTGCTGTTTTTTGGTACCCTATCAACACTGCATTGGCCAATCATAGATAAACTTGTGAAGCAGAATATTTGGGAAAATAAATTTCTCAAAATGATAAGATGTTGGCATTGGCTCTGGAATGTTATTTGGAATAGTTCATCTGTTAGTGATATGTGCAACTATCTAAAATGTTTTTAATCATGGTTAACTGGTAGGATTTTAGCTTACAAAGAAAATTACTCTTGGACTTACTGTTTTTACCAGATAGAAGGATTTTCATCAGAACTTGCACAGAACTAAAACACCGATTCTATGAGAAACACAGAGTCTTTCCCCCTAGTTTTTATTTCCCTCCCCCTAATTTTTAGATATAATATAAAATGGTGTACTCATAGAGAAATTATTTTAAAGGCAAAATTAAATTCTAGAAGGGTAATGCATATTAATCATAATATAAAAATCTATGGTACACAGCAAGCATTCACACATGCTCTATCTTTAAGTATCACTGCAAAAACTTTTGAATACTCTGAAATATACAAATAGAAAAATTAAAAACACAGAAAAGATCTTATCATAGTAGTAACTAGCATCAACTAAATAGCAAAATTTTTACCCTCGAGTTCTTGAAATTGTCTTTGGAAAAGCTTCATCTGAATATAACACTATTAATTAAAACTCAGTGTTTCTCAAGATGATTCACCCCATATCAGTTTCTTCTCTCGGCTTCCTCATTTCTGCCATTTGTACCACTGTCTTTAAGTTTTCCCAGCTTCAAAGGTTTGGATTGTCTTTTTTTTTTACCTCTTTCTATAGTATAGTGACACCGCCAGCCCCACCCCCACCCCCAAAGGCATCCAAGTCCTAATCCTGGGAATCTGAAAATGTACTAGGTTACACAGCTGTGAAGAATTATGGTTGCTAATCAACTGACCTTAAAATAAAGAAATTACTCTAGAATGGGTAATGATGGGTGGGCCTGCTGCAATCTTCATGTGTGGAAGATGGAGACAGAAGAGTCAGGGTGAGAGTGAAACAGCTTCAGAAGGACTCAGCCAGGCATTTCCAGCTTTGAAGATGAAGACACCCGTGGAATAGGGAGGGGTGTCGCCTCCAGGAGCCAGAAAATGCCAGGGACCCACACCCTCTCCCAGATTCTCCAGAAGGAAGGCAACCCTGCCCTTGATACCTTCATTTGAGTCCAGTGGAATTCTTTTCAGACTTCTGACCTTCCAGACTGGAGAGATAATAAATAAATTTGCATCATTCTAAACCATCGAGTTGGTGGAAATTTGTCAGAGCAGCAATAGGAAATCACTGAGGATCGGGCCCTCATTGGTTCATACTGTATACTGTCTCTCAGATGTCTTTTCTGTCTCAATGTCAAGAAGTGGTATCTAGTTCAGGCCTTCGTTTGTTAGCTACTGAATGTAACAGATGCCTAACAGTGTTAGAAGGAATAGTCTTAAACTGTGAGTCAGGGGACCCGAGTTCCTGTCTGCCTCTGCTATTAATTAGCTGGTGGCCTCAGGAAACCTCTCCGCCAGCCTTCTTCATTCTCCACCCTGAAAACACACACACACACACACACACACACACACACACACACACACAATCAGAACTGGTGAAATTCAAACAAAGTAATCATTCACTTTTTTCTAGCTTTTGTTGGGATCCTCGTGTAATCTGCCTGCTTTTTACACTTCCTTAGATTTTCAATCCTTCCTACTCATCAACCTAGAACTGTTCTTAAAATCTGCCTAATATAAATTTTACTCTTTTGGAGAAACTTGCATTAATTTTTCATTGCTTAGCGATTAAATAAATCCTTACCTATTAAAGACCTTTTACAACCGGGCATGGTGGTACATGCCTGTAATCCTAGCACTCTGGGAGTCTGAGGCAGAAGGACAACAAAATCAAGCCCAGCCTGGGCAATTTTAGTGCTTTAGTGAGACCTTGGCTCAAAATAAAAAAATTTTAAGGGGCTGGGGGTGCAGCTCAGTGAGAAGGTCCTGAGGCCAATCCTGAGTACTGAAAAAAATAAAGAAGAGAAAAGAAAGACGCTTTTTTATAATCTGCCGCCTGCCACTGCCTCATATCTCAGCAACACTTTTCCTTTGCTCGAGTTTTCTCCCCACTTCGGCAGAAAAGGCCTGTTCAGGCATTCCTCAAACACGGCGTGATCACCCTTCATCCCTCCTGCAGTGTTCACGGCATTCTGATCGAGCTTACCGGAGCCCTGTATTCACTGTAAGAGGCCGAGCATCTACACGCCTTGAGATTGACTGAGCCTTCCCTACAACTGCCTATCACCATTCATGTTTTTCAAATTAGATTATGACAAGAACCTGGAAACTGTCTAAATCTTCCTCCTCAACTCTTAGTATTGAGGGTGGTAAAAGGATGATAGAGGGATAAAGGAAAAGACAAACCAGTTCAAAGAAACGAAGGTTTGCCTTTCAAGTCTTTGGAGGAAGTGGAGAAACACATGTGCTCAGAACTGATCTGGGACTACTTGCACTACTATTTCTCCATTTATGGTTATGTGCTATCTCCCAAAGTATGAGCTCTTAGTGAAAAGGTTATTGCTTTTCTTAATTTCCTTTTTTATTGGCGCATATTTGCCATATATAATGATCGCATTCGTCATAGGGAATCTGATAGGGTCATTTCTGGCATTTCTTTTTATCCCCATCATTTAGAAAAAATGTACGACTTACCAATAAGAGTTACTCACTTGTTTGCTCATTGTTATAACACATAAATAATAATGACTATAACATACCAAGTCCAGCTTTAGCCTCCACAGTTCGTGAGGATATGAGATACACAATGAGGATTTAATCAATGAATTCAGCAATCACTTATTTGTTTAAACCTACTTCAGTTCGCACATGTCACCCCAATCATTCACCAGTGTTGGCCTGTGTGGACTCTCACCTATTCTCCCTCATTTCTTGGCCTCCAGAGCCCACCTCCCTAGCAACGCTGTTAGGTATATGCCAAACATGACTCATAGTTCTCTAATCCATTTTGGGTTTCTCTGGAGTCTGGGAGAGAGTTCCTGCTAGCAGTGGCCCACAGACTACTTCATTCCGAGCTGTAGAGTCACGGCCATAGGGCCGGAGGAGTCATAGGCTGAGCCGGGAGGAAAGGCAGTGGCCTTGAATGAATTCAGACATGGCACTTTTCCCAAGAAGGCCAATTTCTTAAGAAACTAGGCATCTATAAACAGGAGTAAATAAATTCCATGCTGAAACTTTATGAGGAATTTTTTAGATTTTCTTAGCTAACTTGTACTTATTTGGGCTCTCTCCTTGAAACTTTCTGCCCAAAACCCCTATTCAATAAACCTTCTATTGCAATTCTGAGTACAATATGTCTTCTGAAATCAGAAGAATTTGTGGACGATCGCTTTATACGCCTGCATTCCAATATGCTAACAGCTAAGTTGTCATGGCGGAGGTGAACTCTTGGTTTAAGCCTAGGGCAACAATTTTAAGTTAAAGCAAACCTGAGTACTAGGTCTGAGGTCCCAGGCTGCGTACCAGCACATACACAACCTGGAGACTCTAACACAATCATTTTAAAGACTTGTTATATATAGCTAAATATTTAATTTTTGTATTTGTTGTCCTCTCTCTACACTTCATCTCTTCTAGTTTTATCTCCCCACGCCCCACAACTAAATTCATTTCCACATACATATTGTATCAACTGTCAAGAACATCAGTGCCTCCTTCTTTTTGGCTTGTCGGTGACATAAATTTTCTGTAGTATAACCTGACAAAGTCATTGTATTGGAAATGTCATTCATTTCTTTCATTTAGTCAC
The DNA here is from genome assembly GCA_004026905.1 of Hystrix cristata. Lineage (NCBI taxonomy): Eukaryota > Metazoa > Chordata > Mammalia > Rodentia > Hystricidae > Hystrix > Hystrix cristata. The sequence continues at coordinate 64,099 of PVJO010003326.1, read as the reverse complement.
GTATTTTAGGTATCTTTCAAATATTCTTTATCTTTCCCATACAAATTCCTTTGTCTATCCAACAGCATCTTTCCCACACAGATCATGTATTTCAATGTGACATTATGAAAGTGCTAAGGAAATGAGTATTTCAGCTTTTAAAATGCTGAGAGTATCTTGGACCTAATAATGACTGAGCTACTTATTTTCATCAAATACATATATGTATGTCTGTACAATATATAAGCACCTTTCAACTGTGTTCATATATAGACTTATCGACAAGCACAGCTGTACATTTAGGTTAACTGTTGCTACATAAGCACAGTCTCTTACCTTTCTGTTTTCTCCCAGTCTTTGTCCCCCTCTTCTACTTCTTAATTAGTTTCATCACCACAGGGCCATATCATACTAAGTAACCTGTTACTGTGCCCACCACTATCCGGAACAGCACACAGGTACCCTGGGTTGCCATTACAAAGACAACTGCTCTCCAGAAAATACTACAAAATATTTTTATATCATGTCCTCTGACTTGGGGAAACAGAGCAAGCCTTATATGGTCACTTTCAAGTCACTTTCTTCTGAGAATCCTCACTTCTTTCATCTTCTGTCCCTCGGCACTGTTGTCTCCACCCACAAAACACTCTAGCTCTATTTTGAGAGGGCAAAGGTAATGGATGGCTCTTTACAGTCATTTGTGGAGTAGGCTTTGACATCTCAGAATCTTCAGACCAGACCAATTATAAGACAAGAAAACCTTTCTTTTTATAATGTTAGTTACCACTCAAAGCAAAAATTCAATGCACAGAAGGGGGAAAAGCAGGAAGGGAAAAAACGGAAAGAAAGGGGAAAGGGAAATCATGGAGAATTGTGAATAAACCTGCTGTAAATAGGGATGGAGGGGTGGGGAAGAGGGGGGAGAACCAAGAGACACCATGTACAAAACAAACATGATGAATGTGATCAATATATGAACAATGTACCAATACATGTTCTTGGTTAAAAAATAAAAAATAAAAACAAATAAATAAAAATAAAATTAAAAAAAATTCAATGCACGATCCTGCCATACAGAACTGGAACTGAGGATAGAAATAGAGATGAAGACAGATAACTGTCTCCTACCACAAAAATATAACAGGTGATTGCATACAGCAGATGGAGATGTTCAGAGCCTTGGAGCCCGGCATGGGGCAATGATGGCTAAATAGTGACCACAGTAAAATTCTGATTGCTACACTTCTTCAGAATTTAAGAGGACAAGAGAGATCCCTGAACAGGTATTCAGACTTTGAGGAAATTGCCTAAGAATGTCTTGACGAAATCAGTCCAGTCTTTATGCTACAAATATGGATTCTGGGACGTAGGCAAAATCTGACTAATACATGAAACTTAACAAAGAAGATGTAAATAACAATGGAAGATAGTGCAATGGTGAGTATAAAACCGAAATGAGGAAGAGATTGGTGTTGGTGGTAGCTCAACAGTAGAAGAGCCTACAATGAAATCCCTTAACCAGAAGAATCTTCCTAATCTTAGTCTGTAAACAGGGTGAGGTTGGGGGTCCAGGGTTCTCATTGGAAGGGTCAATCTGCTAATAAGCCCTAAGCGTCCCCGTTGCTGTACATACCAAGAGAGCGAGGCTGTCACTGGTCTTTACCTGGGTTATTTTTCGGGCTTCTGTTTGTACCAGTCAACCTTGAAGGGATGAGGTAATGTCTTCCCTTGGACAAAGGGCAGGCTTGTAACCATTCGCTCTGAAAGCCATAAATCCCCCAAGCAGCATTCCTCTCTATAGTGAGTGCGTGGGCATCAGAGATAATAGGTCTCCCGTGTCATTGCTATAGAATTTGGAGGTCTAAGAAACTGACACAAACAAACACGAAGCTCATATTGCCTGCTGAGTCATAAGTGATAAAACCTACTGTCCCTGACTCAAGAGTCTCTTATCTTTTGCGAGCACAGTACCAGGGTAGCTGTGAGCTTCAATTAGAGTAAGCCACAGGTCTGTTCACGGTTCCCGGTAGTTCTACACACAGCACACAGAACAGCATTCGGCGAAGAGGGCGTCACTCAATTTGCTAAGTGAGTCCCTTACCTGAAAAGAGTATTTGAATTTACCTTACTGCCAACTTCATTTCTGAGCACTAAATTTGTCAATACGTACTTACAAAATTACACAGCAGACTGTTTATCACGGATTGAAAGTTTGTACTTTGGTAGTTGTTCACTCCAAATTCAAATAAAATGAAGTTATTGGGACTTCCACTAAGAACTACTTTAGGGGGCTGGGGATTTAGCTCAGTGGTTAGAGTGACTGCCTCGCAAGCACAAAGCCCTGAGTTCGATCCCCAGCACCAAAAAAAAAAAAAAAACTACTTCAAATAATTTCTGAATATTTGTCAAATTATATGCTAATTGGTTGTCAAAGAATTTTTGAAAAGCATCAAAGCCTTAATTTGTATTACATATATATTTTTAATTTGTGTGTATAACATCAAAACTAGCCATTTTATGAAGATAGTGAATTACAATTATTAAAGGAAAGAAAAATTCTTCTTATCATTAATTTTTCAGTGTACCCACATCAGAATCCTGGTCAGGAAGATTTGGAAAAATAAACAACTCGCTTATCCCCTTCACTCTGAGTAACACATTGATTCCAGGTCCTCTGAGATCAAATGACCTCAGTTTTCTCTGTCCCTTGAGCCCAAAATTCATTTATAAATAAGACAAATAACTTTTGATTAGTGATACCCTTCACCAGAATCTTTATCCATTTACACACTAAAGAATAGAACGTTTTACCCTGAACTAAGATCGGCAAGAAGCGTTTTGTGCATCAAGGTTGGTGCTATGTCCTTCCACATAAACAGGTATGCACAATCTTTTAGCAACAAGATCGGTGTTGAGTCTCTAACTGGCTCACTGTGGTTTTCTCAGTATGTTGCAATCATCTTTGCATGCCTGCTCCACACCTTTCTAAATACTGAATAATCTATGGGGAAAGCAACCTTCTTCCTGGTGAGAGGTTGTAGAATTGGTTTTAACTGAAACAGAGAACTTCCTCTTCATTTCAAACAATGTGGAACTGTAAAGGGCCGGCAGTGGCAAAAGAAACACCAGAACAAAAATTCAGCAGACAAAATGGATCATCAATGTTTAATCCAAAATTTTTAAAACGATGATTCCTTTGAAATGATTTTAGTGAATAATCTTCCCTAGATGTCAAACTATGTTAAAGATGAAAAGTACTGTATCATAAAGAGAGTAAAATGGGACCCTGTAGATAACCTCATTATTTATTTTTTTTTTGAGCCAGTCTTCAAACAATTCACTCACACTGGATTCTAGAGCCTTGGGATTTAGACTAATATGGCCATTAAAATCCCATTTTTATAAATGAATGTCAAAGAAACCATTTTAGATTATTCACATCATTACATTAGGCTGAAAAAATAATTCCTTTTGAAGAAAAAGAAAGATAGAGATATGTGAATTTTCCTAACGTCCAATAACAATGCAGGATCTACTAAAATATATATGTATATCCTGTCATTACATAAACAGTATGATAAACACTATGCAGATTTGCCTCACTTAAGCTCTGAGATGGAATTTTTAAAGATGATCAATGATGTGATAATACGCAAAAACAATTGTTTTTCTTTTGTCTTCATTTTTAAAGCATTTTAAACCATTACTGGTCACACTGATTTTCTAGAACATTTTTCTACACTTCCCATATATATATATATATATTACCATCATTTTTTTTACTGATCTCTTACTAGTACCACTGGTTGAAGTTCTTTGATGATAGAGTATTTCTGATTCTTTAAGTATACAGACTGTCCCTCATTTACACTGATTGGACTTACATTTTGTTTTTACTTTACAATGATGCAAGAACTATACACACTCAATAGAAACCATACTTTGAATTTTGAGTTTTGTCTTTTCCAGGCCAGCCATGTGTGGTACAATACTCTCTCATGATACTGGGTAGCAACAGTGAGGTGTGTCTCCCAGTTAGCTACGAGATTACAAAGGCAAACAACCTATAATCTGTGATGTACTGCACTGTCGCACTCTAATATGGGGAAGGTGCTGTGGTTTGAGTACGTTCCCCCAAAAGTCCATGTGTTGAAACTTTACTTCTTCAGTGTGGCAGTGTTGAGAGGTCACTGCCTGGGAGGTCACTGGGCCACGGGAGTGGAACTCTCCTGATTGGATTAGTGCCTTTGTCACAAGGAGTGAGTTGAGGTCTTGTAGGACTAGATTAGTTACCGTGAGAGTAAGTTGTTATAAAGTGAGGTTGCCTGTCACATTTTCTCTCTTCTGTACATGTCCACATACTCTTTCATTTTCCATGATGAGTTAAAGCAGCATGAAGTCCTCATTGGGGCTGGCCCATCTTGGACCTCCAAAACTGCAGAAACATGAGCCAGAAGAAGTGTCTTCTCTCCCTCCCTCCCTCTCTCTCTCTCTCTCTCTCTCTCTCTCTCAATTATCCAATTCTAGGTAGTCTGTTATAGCAAAAAAAAAAAAAAAAGAACCAAGACAGTAAGTTAGGTGTAAGTGCAAGCATCTGTTTGTATAATTATGTCTCGATTCTTGAAATACTGCAAATTATTATTCAATGTTGGTTGGCTGGACATGGTGGCACATGCCTATGATCTCAGCACTTTGGGATACTGAGATACAAAGAGGGCAAATTTAAATCAAGCCTGGACAACGTAATGAACTAGCAAGACCCTGCCTCAAAACAAAAATTAAAGAAGGGCTGGGGTTATAGCTCAATATAAAGATCCAGGGTTCAATTCCCAATACCACGCACACAAAAAATAGTGCTTGAATAAATAAATTTGTATCCCCTATATATTAAATCCTCAACTTAGAGCTCTTTTATCTCTAAACATATTTCCTTGGCTTTTATCTACATATGGAAATCATCCAAATATATCAGTCATCTATCCATTCCCTTTGATCTCGGCTCTTTCAAGATTACAACTGATTGCTGAATATCCCTCTCTGGATGCTTCACAAATTCATAATCTCAATGTATATAAAATTATCTCCTGACATTAACTCATCTTTGAAGCTACAGCTCAAAAAATACATGTTGTGTGTCCCTATGCACAATGCACTACACAAGACGATGCAGGTGATGTAAATGAGTGAATCCCAGTTGGTACCCTCGAGAAGTTTATAGACTATGGAGGGAAAAAAGCACTTACAACATGCAGCATGACCAGTATTATAAGAGAAGTACAAATCAAGACTTGCAAGTCATGGGACTATTTCTCAAGCACTAACTCTTTGCAAAGCATGTAAGTTTCATCTTAAGCTAGGCACAAACTTCAAAAAATTCTCCAATATGTTTCTCTCTGTGTTTATCCCAGAATCATCCATTGGTCACTCGCCATTGACTTCAATGCTATTTTTATATCAAAAATTGTGGCCACAGTTATTAGATCCTGACCTCCTTTCCTATTTGCTCTACATTCTTGCCTTTAATATCCTGGAGATAGTCTATGTATCTCTGTGACCTGCGGGTCCCTGTTTGCTACTCCAGGACTTTGGCATCCTCGGCTGCCTTTGATGTTCTCATACTACTTCTTCAGGTTGCTTCAAAACTTGTAAGTTGCATGTTTAAAGTATATTTTAAAAATCATATCTTAGGAAATATTTTAAAATATTTAATATTTGATCTAAAATATAGTGAAACAGTAATAATGTAAAATAATAAATCATAAAATATCTGAAGTATTTTAGGAAACCAGAAGAATATTGGGCCAGAAAAACAGTTTGGAGATAAAGAAAAAAACAAATATACAGTAAAATTAAACAAGAAATTCCTCAGAATGGAGGCGGCGTTGCACAAAGGCATAATGTGGTGGTGCTGGCGGTAGATGACATGATTTTCTGCTATTCTCTGCTCGCCATCCTGAAGCAGAACAATCACGAGGTTATGAGTAATAGGACATCAGCATGTGCTAACAGGTCACAAGACTTCAAAAACTCTCCATGTTGGTCCATGGTCACTGCCAATGGCAGGAATCTGTCCTGATAGCCCAAAGACAGAATCAGTGCTGTTGCGATGGCAAGTGATCATCTCTTCAGCTCTATCCTGATGCTCTTGCTCCTGCCAACTTCTCCTCTTCTCTCAGCCTCTCTTCTTACTGGTTCTGCCACTCTCACTACATTCTTGACACTCTCTTACGAGATGCATCATCTTTTGCTACAGCCTAGACCCTGGGAAGTATCCACCCAACTGTGTGTTATAGAGAGGAACAGACCAAGTGGAAGATTGTATTGCTTCTGGACCAGAAGGAAAATGAAATGGTTCTTAGGTAAGGGCAGATTTGCCTTGAGCTTTGAAAAATGGTGATGGTAATTGGGGAGTAGATATAAAATAAGTTGATTTTGAAAGGCAGAGAAATTTTATTAAAAAAGAACTTTGTGTGTTTGAATGACTATGCCAACAATGGAATTATAAAGTGTGTTTGCAAGTCACACAGTGGAACTGTTTCTTGGGTGATAGGGATTCATGCAAAGGTCTAGTGGCATTACGCTTTGTCTTGGAGCTAAATATCCTAAGTTCACAACAAAGAGAGAGAATTAAAATAATAACTTTTTGTGACGGTGGAATACTCTTTCTTTTCTTCCATTGAAGGGAGGTGAGTGAGAGCTGTCCTCAACATGCGTTGTAAATTTCCTTCTTTACAGAGTTTCAGACACACAAAGGAAGGCACACTTTTACTAAATCAGGAACAGTAGGCATTTATCACAGTGGTTCAAGATATTCCAAGCAAGTTAATGCATTAGGAGGGTGATTTTGAGTAAGGACAGCGCAGGTCCACATGAAGTGTTTGTGTGAATGAGAAAACACATACTTGCTGTAATTTGGATGTGAAAAGGCCCCCAAAACGCATGTGTTAAAGGCTTACTCCCCAGCATGGTGATATTAGGAGATGATGGGACCTTTAAAAGGTGCAGCATGGTTGTGGTGGGAGGTCTAGTCCCTGAGCACACGCCCTTAAAGGTGATAGTGGGACCCCCGTTTCTTTTTCACTTTCTGGCCCTGAGGTGAGCAGTCTTACTCTACCACACACTCCTATCATCATGTGCTGCCACAAGCTCAAAACAATAGGGACTAAATCTCCAAAACTGTGAGCCAAAATAAAACTTTGTTCCTCCTAAGCTGATGATCGCAGGTGTTTGTCACAGTAACAAGAAGCTAACAATACACTCCTTTTCTTATAAATAAGCTCAGGCAGGCATATATGGATTGGCAAACCAACTGTGAGCCAAAATTAAGTCTTGTTTTCAGTTTTTATTTTTTATTAATACATGTTTGCATTACATAATGGTTGCATTTGTTGTGGGGAGTTGCTACCTGTACATAACAGATCTCAATTCTTTTTTTCTCCTGTTTGTCCCTCAGTCTGGTACCTTTAGGTACTGTGCAACCCTCACCACAGAGCCAGGAAGCCCTGGGATTTAGAAGGTCTGGCTGGGTTTAAATTGACCATGAGAATAACTATCCCTTTCTCCTGTCTGACATGAGAATAGATCGAGGTTTCAAATGATGATTAGTCTGTTTTCTGGTACAAGAAGATACAAGGCTGGATTCCCTGTCCCCTGCCTACCTTTCTGTTTCCTTGAGATTGCATTACTTGTAGCCTTGAGTGTTTAGACTAGAAGATCAAACCCATTTATTTAACATCACAATCGATATTGATCCCAGGGCCATGTGCAGAATAGATTCTCTGTAGGCAGTCAGTGCGCACCATGGCTTTCAGGAGTTCAGGGAGAATTTATGAGCACAATTCTATTTTTCAGTTATAAAAGAAACACATTCAAGATGTACTAAAATAGCTGAATAGAAATGTAGTTCCCTATTTTACACACATAAGATGAGCTTGTATTTACTAGACAAAGAATTTATAGATCAGAGAAGTAGATTTCAGCTTATAAGATTTCCTACCTATTTTTCAACTCACTCAGATAGTTCATTGTAGAAAATTCATGTTGAGTGATTCTGAGAAATGAGGTCATAAACGATTAAATTATAACATTCAGTTACTAGGTTTCTCAACTAATAATATTGCCATGTATGGGACTTAATGCAATTTATAAATAGCCACTTAAAATAGATTCTACCATTACATATAGTGAAATATGACACTGTAGATAGGTTATTAAATAGAATGTAGCTACCTATAAACCAAGCTACACAGATCTGTTGTAGGATTCAAAGGAAAATGTTGACCCAAAAATACTTTTCATTTACACAATTATGAGACAAGATGAAGCATTTTTATTTGTGACATTGTTTGATTAGATGGGAAATTAATATGCTGTATTGTCTCTGATATTCATTTGCGGCTATATGTAAGGTTAGCCACAATTTTTTAAGACTGTAAAATAGTGAAAAAAAATCACAGCATGACTTTCTGTTAAAACAAACCAACAAAACCAGAAAATTGCATTCTATATTACACTTTGCACTATGACATTGACCATACTCCACATGCTAGGGGACATTTTATTTTCCATATGTGTGAAGTGGTCAGTTTAATCTCCATTACCCTAAGATCTGTAAGGCAAAATGAGCAATGAGAACTTCACAACAATCAGATAAAGAAAATGTTTCACCAGTCTCTCCCTAACACAAATCCTTCATTTTGTCCTCCATGATGACATGTAAACAAGTCAAAATCAGTCCTAAAAGCAAGCCTGTGCTTACAACATTCCCCCTCTTTGACTGTCTCTTTTGCTACCTCTCCAAATTCTAAATCTCATCCCAGCCTAGCTCAGTCCTCTGTAGCAAGCCCTCCCCAGTCTGGCCTCCCGCCTTTGAATCCCTGTATCTCTTATACTTAGCTAACTAATTTTGATGCAGTCCTATGCCATCTTATGTCTGTCGAGAATGTATGAACCTTGTTGCCTTAGCAACTCTATAAGCCCCAGAATAGGAAATCAAGTTTATCTCATTTTTGTTCCTGTATAGAGCTTAGGGCAGAGCTGAGGACAGAATTGGTGCTACTCAATGTATTCAGTAAATTTGAGTCACTTTCTCTCCAATGTACAGACTGGGTAAATTCCCAGGATGTTGTTCCTGATATACATATTCCTACTCAACCTCAGCTAAATAATGAGACGCATATAATTAAAATATGTCAAAGGAAATTTAATTAAGATTCACTTCCCTCAAGAGACTTATTAGTAGTCTGGAAATTAAAAGTGCTTGAGAAAGTCTAATCAGCATCATGATATGTGAAGCTAGAATAATTGTAGACTACCTCACCAAATCCATGGAGAAGAAGGAGGAGCTCTTAAAGGCAAAAAGACTGGCTAGGGGGTACCAAATCCTCACCTCAAAGGAAAACCCATAACCCAGAGGACATTGTGCTGGGTAAAATAAGCCAGCTGCAGAAGGATGAATATTGTATGATTCCCCACACAGGAGGTATGTAAAATAGTCACATAGCAGCAAAGAAAGGAGTAATGGTTTCCAGGGCTTGTGGATGGGGGTAAAGGGGAGCTATCGCTTTATAGGTATAAAGTTTAGTGATGGAAGATGAGCAATGTCTAGAAATCGCTTCGCAACATAGTGCTTGTATTTAACAAGATGATCTTTTACACTTGAAACTTTATTACAAAGGTAGATGTTAAATTTGTCATAACACATGCACACGAAGAGACACAGAAACTTTTGGACATGATTGATACGTTTTTGACTTTGTGGCAACAGCGTCACAAATGTGTATCTTTATGTCCAAATTCATCAAGCTGTACACGTTAAACATGAGATGCATTTTTAAAACTATCAATTCTATATTAAAACATTTGTTAGGAATATACCTAATACTAAAAAAAGAAAAATACGCAAAGACACATAGGTCTAAGAAGAGATTTGGGTAAATGTGTGAATGACAGATCCAATATAGATCATCGGGGGGAAATAAGGAATATTACAAATAAGGTCTAGTGGTTAGAGTGCTCGCCTTGCAAGTACAAGGCCCGGATTCGATCCCCAGCACCAAAAATAAATAGATAAGTAAATAATAAATAAATAACGTCTAATGCTCGTGGTTTATGTGAGCCTCCATTTTAAGGGATGTCTCCTTAATCTTCACCTTTACCCTTGAGAATAGCACAATCATCTTCACTTTACAAAGGAGAAGACCAAGTTCAGGGAAGTGAGGTGGCAAAGTTAATTTGTGACAGACCTGAGATCTGGAGTTAGAAGAGAGCCATCTTGGTGACAACCGCTGCACCCTCAGCGCTCCTAACACGGCGCCGGGCGAACGTGCTATTTACTGAACTCTGAAACCCTGACACCGCTTTGATGTAAATTCTTCCACCTTTGTTGTGAGCCTGGAGTTTTTGTGACAGACACAGCGTAAGATGACACACAGTAAGCAACACCCCTCATGATCTCTCCCCTTCGAATGTGGGGGAGCGTGCAACTTCCCCCTCACCAACAGACTGCAGCAAAGGTGAGAGGTTGTTGCTCTTGTGCTATCACATAAGATTCAGTCTTAGCCAACTAGCTTCAGAAACAAGCAACTATATTGTGCACAAATATGGAGAGAGCTACATGGCAAAGAGCTGCGGGTGACATTGGGGCAGGTGAGTGACTTTCAGCCAACAGCCAATAAACAGCCAAAGCCTTCAATACTGTAGATGCAAGTAAATGAATTCTTCTAATGACTTGAATGAGCTTGGAAGCAAGCTCTTTCATAGTCAAGCCCCCAGATGAGAACACAGCTTCCCTGATACTTTGCAGACATGAGAGACTAGGACAAGGAGAATTTCAAGATTATGGTCCCCAAGATTCCCCACCTTCTGGTATGTACTTACCTTCACCCTGTTACTCCATCAAGCACTAGTGACTACTGTGAACACATTTTGCAGATGCAATTAAGTTTCCAAATGAACTGACCTTTACACAGGACCATTATCCTCACTTGGCCTAACACAATGAAGGGAGGCTATAAAAGGGACTGGGACCCTCTTGGAGAGACAGGAAATATAAGGAATATTTGATAAAGGGAGATTCTCTATCACTGGCTTCAAGTTGGAGGAGGCTGTGTGACAAATAACGTAGAAAGTCTCTATGAGCTAAGGACAGCTCTGTGTTAACAGCCAGCAAAGAAATTCAAGCCTCATTCTTCTACCTACAGGAACTAGATTCTGCTTGGAAATGGAGCCTGTGTCCAGAGGAGAGCAGGCATCTTGGTTTTAGCTAGGTGAGAATCTGAGTAGAGAATCCAGTCACACTGTGCCCAGACTTTTGGCCAAGAGAACAAGCTAACAAGTAGATGTTTTCATTTAAGTTCGTGGTAGTTTGCTTAATTTGTTACATAGCAATAGAAAACAAATGCAATTCTCTTTTTTGTCCTTGACATAAGTTGAGTCATTTCAATTAAATTAAAGTGAAAATGCTCCATATAAAGCCTGGAATACAGAAGGTGCTAAATATTTGTGGGACTTGCTTTCTACTGAGACTCTGAAATACAGAATTTCTTCCATTATTGCCAAAGTGATGAAGTAATAACTGTAAGCAAAAGAGTTAACCATCTAGAACGAGTGAAAATGAGTGCGCAACAATCTATTAAAATATAGCACAATCTTTCTCCTAGAATCTGTGATAATGAACGCAAGAATGAACCAAAGAAAATAAAAGTCAGCAAAGTTTAAACTGGCACGTTTTAGGAATACAAAGAACTGACATTACTATCCTTGGATCTTAAATCATAGAAAATTTTTAAATTTGAAATATTAAATTTCTATCATTTAAGATCCAGGATAGTAAAATTGATTCCTTGTACTCCTGAGACACACCAGTAAAGTTTTTTCCCTCCTGGAGAAGTTGCTGTTTTTCCAACTTCCCGGCCTTTCACTTATTTAAGTCCAAGGATACTGAGATCATGGGAAAGGTTTCAACAAATTGTCTCATGACTGAGTCACAAAACTTGGCAGCCGTGACTCCATCTGCCATGTACATAAGATGATCTCTGGGTGGAGAATTCAAATGCTTAAATTCTGGCCTACATATCACAGATAATTTGAGCATCAGTTCCAACGTAAGTGTGTTGCCTGAAATTTAGAAATTCTCCAGTAGTTTAAAGCTTCTCACTTTCTGCTTTAAGAGCAATCATGCATCAAATCAGTACTATTTGTGATCTCTTTCTATGACCCCAAAGATAGTGTCAAATTTCAAAAAAATAAATGATTCTTACATGCATGATTGATTCCCATTTCAGTCCCTTGGTTCTTAACATTTCTAAGTGGTCTTGACCATTTCAGGATCCCAAGTATTATGATCAAAACGAGTGCCATTTAAATTTACCCTTTGAGAGCTAAGAGAAATCTGTGTGCTAAGGGCTGATTTCAATGGGGTTACAACTGACATGTGAGCATTAAAAAAATGTACCTTGGAAAGGAAAAAGTGTGTGCCCCCCCCATTGGGAACACATTTTAACAATAAACAGAGATTTTTCAAGTTTAAGTTTGTGCTGGTGAGAGGCAGGATAAGGTTTGATGTCCCAGAACTTTTACTCAGGCAAAAAATTTATTTATGACCTCCATGGAGAGAAACTTATCTTTAATAAAATAAAGTAACTTTCAAGATAGTAAGCTGTTTTATGTTGATCATGAGCTTACTCAGATTTGATTTTTAAAAGCAGACATATTTGCTTTTGAATTGAGAAACAGTTCAATATTCAGTTAAACACAAATGTTTTCTACCTGTTTTTAACTTCTTAAACATCAACTCTGTTTGCTATTCCAACCTCTAGTTCTGCCTTTAGAAGCCCCTCTGTGTTCTAGAAGATAACATACTGCTTTAGAAAGTCACAGATTTGTTGTTTTTAAGGGGCAGGTCACCTTTTGCTTATGAAAATGTTATCTTCAGATTTTCACTAGTTCTTAGGAATTCATAAACTGAATTGTAAAGGTTTTATACTAATGCATGTCAAAAAATAAGAGGCTAGTTTATAATTTGTTACAGAGAATATAGGAAAAGTGTTGCCTTGGGGGGGGGTTGGAATCTCCAAGATAATATCACTAAAGGCTGCAAAAAATCATTTCCTGTAAGGATGGCCCACTAGCTCCCAAGATGACTCTCCAAATTGTAAATTTGGGGTAGAGGGATGGGAATGAGCTTTGCAGAAGCATTAAAATACACGGTAGCCAGACGTGGTGGTGCACACCTGTAATCCCAGCACTTGAGAGGCAGAAGCAGGAGGACTGTGGTCAGTTTGAGGCCAGTCTGGACTACACAGTGAGTTCAAGACCAGCCTGAAGTAGAGGGAGACCCTGTCTCAAAAAATTTAAAAAAAAAAAAAGGAAAATACATGGAATATATGCCAAGTCAAGGGGATTTTATATAGTACAAATAATAGAAGATTCTAGAAAGGGTCTTCCACATACAGTATTACTATTAAGAGATTCTGAAAGCTAGAATACAATGGTAGAGAAGAATCATGGGTCAGGTTATGGAAAGATAAAGCACATTTAAAGTACAGTATTACGAACAACGTTCTTTTGGTTCTTCACTTATCTCTTAAATCAAATGTCTTCTATTTGCTTTGTGGGCCTTATTACTTTCATATCTCTCAGGTTCCCAAACGGAACTTATTACTGTCGCAGCACCACCGTTTAGGTCTGAATGCGAAGCTAGGCTCGCTTTCTTACCCTGTCTGTGTGGCGGCAATTAGCAAGTCCTATCGCTCAAAGCTTCCGGGTACTTAGACCCCCTCCCCTTTGCTTCATTCCCATTGCTCTGGCTTGAGGACAAACCCTAACCATGTCACGTCTGAAACACTGAACAGCCTCCTCCTACTTGGTGCCCTCGCTCCCCCGTCACAACGTCTCTCCCCCACCACACTCCCAGCCAACCTCCACTCTGCAAGATGATCTCAAATACATATCCTTCCATTCCCTTGAGTGACTTCCTACTGCCTTCGAATGAAATCCGAACTCTAACATGACCTGTAAAGTCGTCTGGACTTGTCTTCTGGGAGCTTCACCAGCCTCCTGTCCCATACATCTTCCATACAGAGTATGTGCTTCTCTTTCTTGGTGACTTTCTCACACGGTTTCCTCCCAGCCTACATTCCCTTTGCTCCTTCATGTCTCTGTTTCAATCTCTCTTCTTCCTTCTGTTTGTCCTGATTGCCTGTTCCAATAACCTATGTCTTTCATTCATTCATCCATCTGCAAATAACTGTGAAGATAGAAAGGAAAACCAACACACAGCCCACTCTCCAGAATCCTGTGGCCCAGTGTAGTTCAGAGGAGACTCAGTGGAATTCAGGGGAGACTTCACAGCGTGTTGAAATGTGTACGCACAGCAAGCAAGAAATGTATAAGACTGTGCTGTGGGGATTCAGAAGGACACAAAATTATAGATTTTTATTTGCATCCTATTGCCCTCTTTCTAGCAAAAATGTAAAACCACAGATTACAAATCCAATCCAATATATTGTTTACATTATTCTTCAAACATTCCATATTTGAATTCATTACTAACATAGCTAAATGCAACAATGACATTGCTGTAACAGCATGTATAAGCATGTGTATAGGTATTTATTTACTTCTTTACTATTTGTTAGGGTTTATAAAGTATCATCCAAAAGATACATATTTAGAGCATACTCCCCAGTATAGCAATGTTCAGAGGTGGGGCCTAGACAGGCAACTGGATCTTAATTCAGGGATGAGTTCATAATTTAATGAGTTATTAGAAGGTGGAGCTCACTTAGAGAGAGTAAGTCACTGGCACATGCCTTTGAGGGTATGGATATATCTGGTCCCTGCTCCCTTCCTCTCTGTTTCTTTGCTCCTCAACTCTGCTTCCTGGCTGCCACATGCTGAACTCCTTTCCTCCACTACATCCTTCCACCATGATGCTTCTGCCTTGAAGCCAGCTGACTGTGGTGGACCTAATGTAGTCAACTTGAGCCAGAACGCCCAGCCGGACTGAATTGGTGTGATGCTGGACATACGAGATCCACTTGAGGGTTGTTGCTGATACAACATAAGGCAGAGTGGGAGCTGTAGCTAGTTGGCGGGCTATTTCCCAGGAGAAGGTCTGCCGTGGCTGGTTCTTCCGAAAGGAACTTGGCTGTCCTCATCGAGGAGGGAGCTCGGGGCCAAGCTGTCATCGAGGATGGCTGCTGTCGCTTCGGAGGAGCTCTGGTTGTCATCTCTGCTGCGAGCATCGTATCCTGGTTCCAGGGAAGATTTCTTCAGCCATCATGTGCAGACACGGATGTACGTGGGACAGTGCTGTGGGCTCCCAGTCCTCCATTGGATCTTTTGGGTCTCCAGTGCCTAGATGGACATTCGGCACCTTCTGCATTTGGCTTCTGGGTGAATATTGTAATCTATAAATGTCCTCTATTAAATCTGCTCTCTTACAACCATTGGTTCTAGCAAATCTAACCAAGACACTGACCATGGACTAAAACCTCTGAAACCATGAGCCAAAATAAATCTTTTTGCCTTTAAATTGTTTATGTCAGGATTTGGTTGCAGCAATAAAAAAGCTAATAACACTATTTTCTTGTTAGATACTAATATTCAGCACATACTTGCTTCATGTATAAATATATTGCAATTTGCTCACATTTGTTACTGTGCTTTATATTTTGTTCTGGTTCTTAATGAAATATTTTTCCCATATGTACTTTGCTTATCTGTATAATAACTCAGCCACATTTATATTGTAGCTTGTAATTTAAAGCACTCACTGAAGTACTATAATGGCATTTGCCTTATTATGTGATTTCAAATTACAGGGAATTTACTTGGTAAATTCCGCTTGGTACAGAACGGTACTCCGCGGCAATAGACCATTTCTTCTGAAACTTGTAATTTTCATTTCTCAGAGTTAAAGGTTAATACTTTTGCATATTCAAAATTTGTGCCTTCCCACGGGATTAGAATATTCAGTATTTACATGAATCAAGTAAGACATTTTTCCTCCCAAAGCCAATCTCAGTATGTGCTTGATAATGTGAATGCGTCCTTACTTCCATAACACAAATTTCATTAAAGCGGGAGGTATAATCTATACTCCAGCAAATCTCAACTAATTCAGTACTTCCAATCAGAAGATGTGGGGCAAGATTCCAAAGTAACATTTGAGCTGAGTTGTGATGGATGATGTGGAAGCAACACAGACAAGACTAACTGAGAAAATAAAAGCAGGTCTAGGAGGAAATTTCAGGAAGGTGGGAAAGTTCAGAGCGTAACTGTGTACCTGCTATAACTCAAAGAGACTATAATCAGCATCCACAAAAGGAATTTTAGAAGGTAAAATTTAAAAGCTAGGTTGGAGCTGGGTCATGGAGGTCCTTGGATGGCAGGCTGTGGATACAGAAGCGTATTTTGTAAAGAATTGGGAACTATTGAAGGTTTATTTTTTAAAGAAGAGAAAAAATGTAATCAGAGCTGCCCTCCAAAAAAGAATAACCTGGCAACAGCATTTTAAGTGAATTAGGTGAGAGCTGGAGGTGGAGGACGCCTGTAGAGAGGCCAACAGTGCAGATAATGAACCACGAAGGTAATGAGATTCTAAACTAGAACAGTAACATTGAAAACCCACAGAAGGAGCATAAGGAAAAGATGGGGCAGAGATTGAATCGACAGAACGCATTACATATTTAGATGCGGAAGGCAAAGGAGAAGAGACAAACCTTGCTCTCATGTCTGAGTGACCACTGGTGGCAGTAGGATAGAACTAATGTGTTCGTTTTGATGTACCTAGTCACTAAGTGTGGGGTGTCAGCAGATACTCAGATTAAGCTCTTCCGGAGGTAGTTCACAATTTAGAAGCAAGAATCAGGAAGGAGGCCAAGTTTGGAGATGCTATTTTGATGGCTGAGGTAGCCATGAGAATGGGCCCAAGAAATGTTCTAGTGCACGGAAAGTAATGAATGAGGGTCCCAGGCATTGGAAATTAAAGTCATCTTAGCATCTCAGCTAAATATGCGCATGTCCCACAGACCAGTTCTTGCCAATGACTAGATGCAGTGGAAATATTAAGGCTGATTATTTTCTAAAAAGACAAAGACGTCCTTTGTTGGTCATTTTTAGCTCCAGGACTCACCAATAAACTTCTGAACCTCCTGCAGACTACTCTGCAGCCTAGAAGGTTCATACCCTCCCATCCAGTTGTCTCTTCCTCTCTCCTCCATTTACGATCAGACCTGCATTGTCATCCAAACTGTTTTCTTTAGTTCCCTCCCCATTTTTTTCTCCCCATTTTTTAAAACACATCCATTCCCTACCAGCCATAAAGTTCTTGCCTATTGGATGCTGTCTTAGCATCCAATTTTCTGAGCACCTACATTAGCATAATTGTTATTTGAGAGGAGGTGATCAATATTCCACATGCCATTTTATATAATTGGAATTGCTGTTCAAAAATAAATCTTGAATCATCAAAGTACTGTTAAATTATTGAATGTAATCATACATTATAAAATTATAATTATAAAATTATGCAATGCATTTAGTTGAGAATGTTCTACATTTACATTTAAAAAGATGATTTTTAGCCGTGTGTAGGGACACATGCCTGGAATCCACCTATGTGGGAGGCTGGGGCAGGAGGATTGAGAACTGGAGACCAGCCTGGGTAATTTAGCAAGAACCTGTCTCAAGGTAAATAAATACAATGATTACTTTAAATTGAGAAATTGAAATAGCCATAAGAAATTCTAATGGGCGGATATGTCTAACCTCCAGTGAATATCCCAGAGTTATGAAATACTGAATTGGACTCACTGATAAGAGTGACCACTTGCCTCGCAAGCACGAGGCCCTGAGTTCAATCCCCAACATCGCAAAAAACAAAACAAAACAAAAAAAACAACAAAAAAAGAGTGACCGATGGATTACCAATAGTTCTCACTTTCTAACCACTTCAAAAAATGTGGGTCCATTTATGTTGTTCTTCATCATCCTTCAATTAGTCCTTAAAAGCCGGGCATGATGGCATACTCCTGTAATCCCAGCACTCAGGAGGCAGAGGCAGGCGATTGCTGTGAGTTTGATGCCAGCCTGAGCTACATAGTGAGCTCGAGACCAGCCTGAACTACATAGCAAGACCCTGTCTCAAAAAATGAACAAACAAAAAAATGAGTCCTTAAAAGTTTTGAACAATCTTACTGATTCTAGTATTTTTATATTAGTGTATGTTTGCAGTACATAATAATTACAATTATTATGGGGAATGGGTACATAAACATAATAATTGTTTTTTTATTCCAGTATTGAAAAATAAATCCTGATAATATGTGTACTTCACAAATAAGACAGATACTAATGTAAAAACAATACAAAAATCTACTATCTGCCTAACCATTCACTATAGCATAAACAAGTTTAGCTAACAACAGAAAGCAGGAAACAACCTAAAGTTTCTCTTTGTTGTTTCGACAGAAGATTCATGTTCTCTTAAAAAAAAAAAAAGCTTATAATCAACCAGAACACAGAACAAAATGGCTTAATCAATACAACAATTAGGCTACCATGTGAATCACTCAAGCAATTAAGGTTTTCAAGTTTATTGATGTGATTTTTCCTAAGAACCAGTGTCAGGTGAGAACTGTTTCAACTGCTGCTTTGCTCGCTAGAGACATGGCCGGGTGTCTCTTTAGACATTATAACTTAACTTTAAAGAAAATATTGTATAGAAAAGACCTTACTCAAAGGATTCGTGCTTCTTCACATTCTTAAGAATTGTTACTTTCTCTTTCGCATTAGGCTATGGGTTAGAAATCTAATCTGTTGTTAACTCTGCCTCCATTGGATGCCGTTTGACTCAAGAGAATAACAAACAGTGTGAGCGGGAACATCTGCTGATCTTTTGAAAGGTAGCCAAAGATGTGGAGTTTCCTTGGCCAGACAAATCATGGATCGGTGCCCAGTCCAGAGCTAAACTTAAGGACAATGAGATTAGTTCTGACATCTCAAAAGAAGAATTGGACACAAGGGAAAATGTTAGATGTAGAAAAATTAATATTCTACTCTTTTTACAATGTGAATGGAAAGTTAGGATTAAAGCTCTCTAGAAAGATTGTAAAAATGTGTATATGCACAATTAAAATGAAAGGATGAATTATTTTATGGAATGTTTGCATCATATAAAATTCGCTATGAAAAAAGTCCAATCTTTGGTCTGATAATGTTCAGACTTGATTCACTAGCTGTAGAATTATTAATAAACATTCGATATTGAAATGCTTAATTATTTGTGGAACATAATGTATCTCTCACTAATTCTGACTACCTTTTGATATTGTAAATTACCTCTTTGTAACTTTTTTGTTCTTAATTCTTTCTAGCTTTTTCTTACTCATTTTACTATTCAACAAGAAGTCTACCACGTCTTCAAAGATCTTCCATTAGGTGATCTCCCATAGGCTCTTCAATTCCCTGCAAATCGATATTCTTCATGTTTTTGTATTGATCCTTGGTGACAACAATAGCTGCTATAGCTTAAATTGCTATCTATTTGTATGTACTTTATGTACACATCCATTCTTCTATTCCTACCCTGCTCTCTGGCATTCTAAGTCCCACCTCCCACCACATTACTTTGAGAATTTTTTTTGTTTTGATATATTTTATTAATGCTTATTAATGTTCTAAACTATTGGGTTTCAATGTGGTATTTTCATAATGTATATAACATATTCCAATCTTATCCATCCCCTGGCTCTCCTCCCTTATACCTTTTTTCCCACTACCTTTATTTTGTTCCTCTTGTCTATTAATAGTCTCCCTTCTACTTGTCACGCCATTGTTGTTTTTTGGGGTTTTTTTTTTTTAAGATTCCACATATTAGGGAAACATATGATACTTATCTTAGTCTAACTTATTTCCCTCAGCATGATAATCTCCAGATGCACCTATTTTCCAGAAAATGACAAAATTTTGTTCCTCTTGATAGTTGAATAACACTCCATTGTATATATAGACTGCATTTCCTATTCATCTGTTGATGGGCATCTAGCTGATTCCATATCTTGGCTATTGGGAATTATACTGTAATAAACATACTATATGTATCCCTATAGTATGCTGACTTTAACACCTTCAGATATACACCAAGGACTGATAGAGCTGGGTCTTATGGTAGTTTTTAGTTTCTTGAGAAACCTCCATTCTGATTTAAACAGTGGCTGTATTAATTTATATTCCCA
Source organism: Hystrix cristata (assembly GCA_004026905.1). Taxonomy (NCBI): domain Eukaryota; kingdom Metazoa; phylum Chordata; class Mammalia; order Rodentia; family Hystricidae; genus Hystrix; species Hystrix cristata. Next base: position 43,877 of record PVJO010003326.1, on the reverse strand, counting down.
CCAGCACTTTAAAAGGGTCCTTTTATTCCCCACATCCTTATCAGCATTTATTGTGGTTTTTTTTTGCATTCTTGATGATAGCCAATATGACTGGAGTGAGATGTAGTTTTTTTCTTTTTTAAATTTTTATTAAAATTTATGAAAAATTACACACACTTACAGGCCATTACACAAGCTTACAGACCACAATACATTGTGCCTTTTGCTTATGACAGTGAGCAATGTAAACAACCACATAAATGAAGCAGTAAGTCACAACTACATAAAGTTACTGTAGTATCCAGTGTACGTGTCATTGATTTAAATTTGTGTTATTAGGTTCTTATTTTTAAGATACCATTATTCCTCTGGATTCCCATTCGAGATGTAGTTTTGATTTGCATTTCGCTAATAACTAAAGCTACTGAACATTTTCTCATACACTTATTGGATATTTGTACGTCTTTTGAGAACTATCTGTTCAATCCATCTGCCTGTTTTTGATAGGGTTATTTGTGCTTTTCTAGGTTCTTTATAAATTCTAGATTTATAAAGGTTCTTTATAAAGGTTCTTTATAAATTCTAGATTTACTCCATTGTCAAAAGAGCAGCTGACAAAGATGTTCCCCCGTTCCATAGGCTGTATCTTCATTCTGTTGTTTGTTTCCTTTGCTGTGCAGAAACTTTTTAGTTTGATGTGGTCCCATTTGTTAGGATTCTTTTTCTAGTTCCATGAATAATGTCATTGGAATTTTGATGGAGATTGCATTGAATCTGTAGATGGTTTTTTACAATATGGCCATTTTAACAATACTAATTCTGTTGACCTATGAACACAGGAGTTCTTTCCATCTTTTTTTAGTGTCTTCTTCAATTTCTTTCTTCAGTGTTCTGTAATTTTTATCATAGAAGCCTCACTTCCTTGGTTAGGCTGATCTCAGATATTTTAATTTTATTATATAGAAAACCTATTGTAAATTGGACACACATGTTTAAATACTGCATTCTTTCTCTGGTGTGGGAAACTGAAAGTGTAAATAAATACTAAAATGTATCATATTGGGAAAGGGAAGAAAGTGTTCAAACAGGAAGGGGAACAAGGGAAGAGGAGGGGGAAAGGAATGGAGGGATGAGAGAAATAAGGAATAGAAGGAAAAAATGGAAACAAAGCTTTTGTAAATAAGGAGGGAGGAGGGGGTGAAGGGAGGGGAGGGGAACGGGAAAAAAAGAAGCAGCAAGATATATCATCAGGTACAAATCCCCTATGATGAATGTTATCACTATGTACATCTAAAATGTACCATTAAAATAATTTTTTTAAAAGCAAAAAGAAAACTTATTTTTTTTTAATGTTGACTTTGCATCCTGCTACTGGACTGAATTTATCAGCTCTAAAATATCTTTTGCTCGAATGTTTAGGCTCTTCAAAGTATAGGATCAGACTGTCTACAAACAAAGATAATTTGAATTCTTCCCTCCATATTCATATTCCTTTTATTACTTTCTCTTGCTTAATTGCTCTGGCTAAAATTTCAAGTACTATATTGAATGAGAGTGGGAAGCGTAAATATCCTGATCTCATTCCTGCTTTTAGAAGAAATACTTTGTTTTTACCCATTTACTATGATGTTATAGATCATTCTTAGGTGTCTTTGAACTGTCATATATTCATTCCCTAATTATATTCTCCTCTGTGTTACTGTGTAGTTATGCATAAAACGTGTTTCTCCATCATAATTTGTAAATGTTTAAAAGGCAGGTATATAGGCTACTTTTTATGTCCTTGTGTATAAAATCAAATTTTATTTTCTCTTTATCCCAGTAATAGAGTATACTTTTTATACATCTATATTTTAAATTCTCACTTCTAACCAAAAAAATCATATTAACTCAGAAAGCTGCCTCATTTTTAATATACTCTCCTTATTTGCATACTTAGGTATCTTAAACTCTGCTCTCTGTATTATTCCACAGACAATCCCTTTAATGCCAGTTTTGCTTGGCACCTCATCTAAGCAGCTCCAAAGTACCAGGGTTCCCTGGAGCTTTTTCTGGGTATTCTTTTTTCTCATAGACCCTTTTGTCTTTAGATTATTTCTTGTCTGTACCTTCCATTATCATATACATGAATATGGGAGTTTTAAAATATGGTGAAAACTCCTTCACACTTTAACACTTAAAATACTAAAATTCTAGTAATAGTATCTGCACGAGAATACTTAATTATTTTATATTTACTGATTTTAGCACTTTCAGGGACTAGAAAGAGAGCTCTTTTCCAAAGTCATGTTCTGATGTAACTTTCAAGATGTTTTAATTATCTATTGCCTCATAAAACTATACCATAACTCAGAGGCTTAAAACAATAAGGACTACTTTGCTCACAAAATCTCTGGTCTGGGCAGGGCTCAGCTAAGTGGCTCATCTCTGCTCCCCGTGGCCTCAGATGGTGTGGCTCAAGTGGAGGCTGGAGGGTCCACTTTCAATACGGCTCACTCAGATGCCCAGAAAGATGGCGCTGGCAGGTAGCTGGCAGCTTAGCCACGTCTGTAGCCAAGGAGTCCCAGATACTTTTTACATAGGTTCTTCCATGAACTCCCTGGCCTTCACACCATAGTCACTCTTCCAGTAGCGAACATTCCAGAGCAACAAACAGATACACTTGCTGTTTTTATGACCATATCATACCTACCTGAAGTAGTCATGATGGCTTGCTTAGGTTCAAGGGGGAACTGACATAGACTTCATCACTTGGGTATAGGGGAGGACATGGACATGAGATCTCAGTGCAATTGTCTTTTTAAAATCAGTCTGCTACAGTGACTAAAGCACCAAGTCACTCTCTGTAGGTTAATTCTGGATCATCCATATAATCCAAAGTACCATCCATATGCCTCTCCAATTCTAATCAGTGCAACTCTTCTCCTCTCTCCAGATGTTTAAGAGTAGTAGAAATACTGCTTTCATTTATGTATTATAATAATAAATATACTACACACAAACACACACACACAAATATGTATTCCCACAGAAGCTTTAAGGGTAAATACTTCTTGATAGTCAAATCTACACCCTTGTTATTAAGGATGCATGTTGGTTTTTTTTCCCCAGACTATGAAGAAAGAAGTAAAGCCAGCAAACAAAACTCCCCAGCATGACTTCAAATAAATATTACATAAGTGAGATAGTCAAATAGATACAGTAATCTCATTCATTTTATATTCTCTCTGCTGAGATGACCAATTTTTACATATGGACAACAATTGCCTAGAATATGAACTGTGCTCCTCAATTTATTTTTGCTAAAACACGACTTTTAAAATGTTGGAAAGAATCACAGTCGGCACCTAAGGAAACAAACCAGTGACCCTCAAAATTAATGTTCAACGTCTCATTTTCAAAATTCACTACAGTTTTAGCTTGAACTCAGCATGGTTACCTACAATGCAGCAGAATGTAGCTTTTAGAATCATCTATCACAGGCAAAAAATAACAAATAAATCAACCGTGATAGTCTCACATTTCCGGGGTCTCAAAAATTTGTCAATGTCATAAAAGACAAGAGAAAACAAAAATGTCAATTTTCTTCCAAATACAAATTATATAAAATATTATCTTATTTTTCCAAGAAGGCACTTTCCCAGGTCTAAAACTCACACAATGGTTTATAATCAGAGTCCTAACCCCCCAGAGTATGGATCTTTTCTTGGCTCTGCAGGTGTATAGACTTAACTGTGCTTAGCTTGGTGGTCTAGGGAAAGAAATTAAAAAGCGATTTGCTTTCCCTCTTTGCCTACATTTGTTTCACCATATCAACTTCAGATAAAACAAATTTTTAAAATTCTTGAACTAGTAAACCAAGATACATGTGCTATGTTTCATACTAATAACTTGTGCATTCTTAAACTTGGTGAGCAATAAGATTTCCCTCATAGTTTGTATTATGTGCATATATTTTGAGAATGATACTTTGAGTAAGAATTATGTAATGAGGGTTCATTAGCTGATATACAACAATATTAGTTGTTATGATATTAGTTGAAAAGAATAAGTTGAATGGAGAAAAAAATATATAGCTGATAAACTGATAATCTTATTTTACTGCATACCAGTAGAATCTCCATAACAGACCCTTCTAAATTGTTGGTGGGAATTTAAGCTAGTATAACCATTGTGGACGTCTGTATGATGATTCCTCAACAAACTAAAACTAGACATTTTATTTGATTCAGCTATTCCCCTTCTAGGTATCTTCCCAAAAGAGTTAAAGACATCATATTGTAATATACACATGCTCAGGTTTATAGCAGCACAATTCATAATAGATAAATCTTGGAAGCAGCACACAAGTCCATTAACAGATGAATGGATAAAGAAAATGTGGTATTTTTGCACAATGAAGTACTACTGTCAAGCTCAGCTATCACCTCCTCTGGGAAGCACATCTCCCAAATCTTCCCAAAAGCTTAGGAAAACCATCTTTCTTTTGTTACTACTCCAGTATTTGCACCTTTCTTTTAATACTTCTGTTGTGAATTTTGGTTGATATGTGCATGTGTCTTCCTCATTGGAGATTAAATTCAACAGGGACCCTGTCTCCTCATCTTATGCTTTTTTCTCAGCACACTCTCCCCAATACCTCATGCCAGATTTATACACTTGACTTTAAACGAACAGTTAAAGTAGCAGGTTCCTTCTTATTGTTTGAGTCTCACCTCAAGTGACATTTCTCTGTTAATTCATCTTAACAGCTTCTCCAACCCTCCCACAAAGTAACCATCTTGCTTTATTTCACAGTCCTTCCCACTTCTGGAAATTAATTAGTTGACACATGTACGTGTTTAGTCTTTGTTTCTCCTGACAGAATGTGAGCACCACACTAGGGGAATCCTTGTTCATCACTGAATCCTTGGCCCCAGGATATTAACAACAACTTAAATACTCAGAGATTGTTTCCTAAATGAGGCATTATACCTTGTAGGACCCAAGTAGGGCAGAACGATCAAAACTGATATGTCCCACAGCCCCTTTTATGGGCACAAATGTGCGAATTGGTGTTAAAGAAATTACATGGGCTGTGTATTAGTATAAAAGTAGCAGCTCAGTTTCTCATTAAAAATACTGTTATTTAGTCCAAAAATCTTGACTGCCTCACAGTTTATATCCAATTCATCAGCATATTTTTTCAGGTCTTCCTTCAAAACATATCTGGAACCTCACCACTTCTACCACCTCCCATCACTGTCTTGACCTCAATTTCCATTCTCTCTCCTGTGGATTATTAATATCCTCCTAACTGTGTTCCTGTGTTAACCTTAAATCATCTCATTTGTTTGTTCACAACTCTCCAGTTGGCTTCTCATGTCACTCTAGCTGGCACAGTCTTTACACTGGTCACAAAGACCTACACATTCCAGGGACTGTTCTCACTTCTTCCAGTCTTCATCATCTACTCCAACATTGGTGGCCTTCTGCCTTTGTGTCCCCTGGAATGCCTTCATGCAGATATCCACATAGCTCACTCCTTTAATCTCCTTAGTACTTTGCTAAAATGGGATTTCATCAATGTTGGTTTTTTCCCTTAGCTCTCATCACCATGTGCCACAACATATATATTATTTGATTAGACTGTCTGGCACTAGTAAAATGTAAGCGCAATGAAAGCAGAAATGTTTGTTCACTGCTTTATTCACCATCTCCAAAACACTGCCTGGAACACAATCACTCAATAAATAATTTGTGATGCATTATAATTGCATGTTTCTCTGATTCCTTCACCAGACTCTTAAGTAAAGGCCATATTTTATCATCTATCTCAGTGTTCCACTGATGTTCTTCAAACGAATTAACATATTTTGAAAAGAAATCTATAGCACCATTTGTTATTTTAAGATCCGTGCTATATTCACATCAAGCAGCAATTAATGGCACAGATGGTGTTATTTTTAAGTTTGTTTGTTTGAGTAGATGACAAAAATAATTACAATCAAAAAGCAAATGATATTCATGTTAAATACTGACTTCTATTCTTATTTTAAAATTAGAATTATGCTCTGAAATGTACTAACAGACTGAAGCTGACACTTAATTCTCTAGATTTTGAACCCATATTTCTTATCCTGTTGCAAAACATTTTATTTTTGCTCTCTCATTTTATTGCTCTCTCATTTTATTTTTCCTATTTCTACAAACAGAGAATAAAGAGAAACAGTCACCCTCACAGACCATTGTAGCACACAGAAGTGAGTAGGCCTACAGTCTAAGAAGATTAAGCACACAAAGAAGATAATTAACTTGCCGAGGCCTCATAGAAAATAGTGGAATGGAAAGACTAGCATTTGGACTTTCTGTTACCCTAAAAAACACTGATTAGTCAGATAACTACCAATTCATGCTTCAGAGTTCATTTACAGCTCTAAATGTTAACAAATTTAAAAAATGCTTTGCCCTAAACATAACACAGTGAAAATAAACTCAATAATTTCCAAAAGTGGTTTGTTCTTGAATATAGGTTAACATTGAGTTTAAGACCAAAACACACTGACTATTTTGTGGCCATCTTTAAAATCATTCGCAATAGCAATAAAACTCTAAATAACAAAATTTCAGTGGGAAAAGTATGATAATACAGAGATACCAGGCTTACTTCTTTAATACAAATATAACAATGGGGATGGGGTGTAGCTCAGTGGTAGAGTGTATGCTTAGGTATGAAGTCCTTAGGGTTCAATTTCTAGGACAAAAAGAAAATTAAAAAGAGAAAAAATGAAAACGAAAAGAAAAATCTTAAAGATGGGTTTTTTAGCCACTTATAGAACACTTTCCTTAGGTGAAGAAATCGGAAGTGATTTCAGCTTTTTCCTCTGACCTTTTAGAGTACTTCAAAAATTTTATAAAGAACAAGTATTTTGTATTGGAAAAAAATTATAAAAATTAGCATGCGCTTATATATTCTTCTCAAATCTGTAGTAATCACTACAGAATGTAATATTCAGCCCTAAAATGTAGACATTAGAAAAGCCTCTCACATGTTTGAAAACAAAAGGTTCAGTTAATCTGGCAGAAAACAGCTCTGAATCTACCAGATTTGACTCATTTCTGAGTGCTGTTTATTGTAAACTGGAAATGTAATACAAAGCAGATATAACATCAACCAACTAAAGAGAAACAGGAAGAGGAATCATTTTTGACAGGCAATTCAGAATTCGGAAAGAAAGGAACAGAGAAAGAGCAAACACCACTAGAGAGGATTTGTGATGTCTTTGGTGCCTATACCACACTAAATGCAAAGAGTGGTGGAAGATGGCAGTGATTTTTTTTTGTTGTTGTTGTTAATTTTGCCAAAGGATCTATTACCTTCTAAAATCTTAGGAAGATTCAGCAAGCTCTCTTAATACATTGTTTCAGACAAGATTTAGAAACATTCTGACACAGATATGTGCCCTCAGAACACTTTTCACAGGAATATCTCCCACCCTCCTCTGACCTTGGGAAGTTTGGTTCAAGATGATTCCTGTGACATTCCGAGAATGTCAATCTTGGAACTGTTGGCAGTATGGAGTTGATACACAGGAGGATGGCAGTCTCCTAAGCCTTGAATAACACAGCTAGGTTTTGTAATAATTATTGTGGCTCTCCTCTGCAAGTCTTGACTGCTAAATCAAAAATAAAAGCAAAAGGAAATTCAATGATGAAGGGCTTTTCTGCCACCTTTTAAGTGCTGGTTGGTGCTAACTGGAATAGAACTGCTTGAGGTGATATTAATAAACAATTAAAAAAACTTGATTGGAATTCTAGATAACACACAACTTTAATTTTCTTTATGTGTACTGAAATATCTTCAAAATATAAACAATGTATTACAATTTGTTAGTTGAAAAATAAAACTATGTGAATTACGCATAATCCTTACCAAGGTGTGTCAGTTATTTATAAATGTGTGATGCATGTGAAGATATTGCCATCTGGTGGCTACGGGAAAAAATACACTTTGTGTAGGATGGGATTAAAATTTGCTTAGATATGTTAGTATTCCTCATTTCTATTAATACTATTAATTAACCAAACACTTCTATTCCAATTCAGAAACCAAGAAAATTCAGATATAGGAATACATATGGCTTTTAATATGTTGATAATTGTTCAACTAAGATTTTTTTCTGTTTTTAAGTGTAATATATGTGGCTGTAGAAAATTTCTAAACTACATAAAAATATAGAAAAGAAAAAAATCTATAATGCCACCACCTAGAGACAACCATAGTTAACATTTTAATGAATTTCCTTCATCCTTTTTTCTAGGCATTCAGATTTTTTCATATACTCAACATCATACAAAGTAATCAGTTTTAAGTAGTGCTTTGAAACCACTGATGCTACATAGTGTATTTTTAATATGTGCCTGTAGTTTGCTATAGTTTGAGTGAGTTTTTTCCTACCCATGAAGGAATAAATATGAGTATACATGAATACCTGACACTGTCCTTCATTCAGGAAATTGCAAGAGCTTAACGTGGTTGAAAGATGAAGTTAAAAGTTTACACCTCAGTGAGAATGGTTGAGAGAAAAGTTCACCAGATTTGGAGAGGTATATGGAACCGTAATCAAGAAGAGCCATGGGCATGCCAACAGCTACTTTGTTGATAAGGATAACTGGTTAATAATTTGGGGCGATGGACTGACATTACTGTGTTTACACACCACAAAATTATAACAAAATAATTTGATACTAATATAGAGGACAGACTGAGATAATAGGCTGTCAAAGCTGCCCGAACTTTAGAACCACCTATAGGCCTATAAAAATGCTGATCTCCTAACCACAGTTCAGATTCCAGTACAAACCACTAATCAGGATCCCTGAGCGTGAGATAATTTTAAAATTTTCTCAGGTGATACTATTATGTCATATGGGGTGAGAATCATCAGACTATAGGGATATGAAACTTGAGACAGAAGTACCATATAAAAGGATGTTGAATTAGAGCATGTGAAAAATGATATTTGCCTGAATTAGGTTAGTGACAGAGTTTGTGGAGAAGTTATGCAAGTGGATACAATCAACACAGGTTGATAATTAATTGAACACAAGAAGAGTAACAAGGATTGTTCTCTAATGGTGCCTTGGTAAATGCTGATGTCAGCCAAAAAAGCTCTTCTGTTATGTGTGTGGGAGGCGAGACATATGTGTTAATTAAGAAGCTACCATTTTCTTTTACATCCATCACCTGTGGCACAAACACAGTGGCACATGTTTTCTATTTGCCCAATTGTAAGTCTTTGTGCCAGGTATTGTGCTTCAGGTCCACCCCTTCCTTCTATTCCCTCCTTCATGATGTGTGCCTGGGACTCTGCAAACCACTTCTCTGCTTCATCAAATGGATCCATGCTAGGATCTTCCAGCAGGAAGTGTGAGAGGAAGAAGGGAATTGGTCTTTCCAGTTTGCTTCTTGACGGCTTCCTGTTTGCTTACAGTTCTACAGAAAACCACTCTGGCCATACTTTTCACCCCTGTAGTAGGAATGTCTTTCTGTAGCAGCAGCTGAATCCAGTTTCCAGTGTTTCAACATCTGTGGAAGGAGCCTCATCCTCATCCACCCACTCTCACCCCTCCCCAATAACACACACACACTAGCATCACCTATCTCCGTCTACTCTTCAGGAGTCTGGGTTTCAGCATCCCAGATCTTCTTTCCAAGTATCTAACCAGCTTTTTCTCTTTATTTCCTTAGTTTGATCAGACCTGTGGTTGGCACCTGATTCCTGAAGTTGCTATTCCCACGATTCCTTTGAGAGATTTCATTCTTTCTGTCTCTCTCTCTCTCTCTCCTTCTCTCTCTCCATCTCTCTCTCTTTCTCCCTCCCTCCATCCTTCCCCCATCTGTATCTCTGTCTCATTCACAAAACCATTGCTATAGTTGAAATCTAAAATGTTCCCCAAAAGCCTCATGTGTTCAGAGATTGGTGATTGGATCATGGGGGTGCTACACTCATGGGTCTATTAACCTACTGAAAAGCTCGGAGCTGAATATGCTTTAGGAGACGGGGTCTGGTCAGAAGAAGTGGGTCACGTGGGATGTGACCTGAAAGGGTGTATCTCCTTCCCCAGCTCTTCCCTCCTCCCTCTGCTTCCTGGCTGCCATGATGCGAGTAGATTTCCTCCCCAAGAGCCTTCCACCATGCCCTTCCTGCCTTGGATCCAGTCAACTATGGACTGAATCTTCTAAAAACTGTGAGCCAAAATAAATCCCTCCCCTTTAATTTGTGGATGTCAGGTATTGTGTCCACTGATGGGAAAGTGATCAAAACAACCATGAAAGGTGATCTTTTCATCCGAAACACCCAGGTAGAAGCAATACCAAAAATGTATTTATATTAGGTCTCTAGCTCCTCTTCAGTTGGTATGTAACTTGTGGGATTCCTCACAGCAAAAACAGTTTATTTCCTGCCTATATCATAAACTATTACTTATTCTTCTAGCTAAAGTCATAAGGATATAACCAAAATGATCCACAATAAAAGAGGTGAAACAAAAAGAATATATTTATACTGTTCTTCCACAAGCAACAGCTTAAATTAATAGAACTGATTCATATTCTCTCTCTCTCTGTCTCTCTCTGTCTCTCTCTGTCTCTCTCTCTCTCCCCTTCCCTCCCTCTCTCCCTATCATTTGAAGGTGAATGATATGGGATTTTTGCATTAGAAGTTGTATTGTTTTAAAAGAAAAGAAACAAACGCAAAATGTAGATAACTATTGAAATAAACAGATGAAAGGTTAAGGCAAAAATGTTCCCAATACTGTAAAAAAGTAACAAGAACATGAACTCTCTACAGTAAGAAAACAAAAGAAATTATAAAAAAATTCAATTACATTTTTTTAAAATATGAAAACAAATGGATATGCAAAGGCAGCTAGCATAATTAAGGAAAGAAAGTGAATTTTTAAAAAATTAATGGATGGGGGCTGGGGATTGAGCTCAGTAGTTAGAGTGCTTGCCTCGCAAGCACAAGGCCCTGAGTTTGATTCTTGGCACCCTCACCCCCAGAAAAAGTAATAGTTATGAAAATTGCATTTGAAGCAGTAAGAATGAATTTACTCAAAACAGAGACTACAAACTAGACAAAGAACAAAGAATACGGTTAAAAAATGTAACTCACAGCAAAAACACAGCCAGGCTCAGTGACATGTGCTTGTGCTCACAGGGGTTCTGGAGTTGAAAGCCAGCATGGGCAGCAGAGGGAGACCCTGTCTCAAAAACAAAACAAAACAAACAAAAAACAAATCAGAATAAGCAGCTGCCGTTTTTTATGCATTCAACTTTATTCTCCTTATTTTAACCACATGGATGCACAATTGCACCATATAGTCCTGCCTACCTTGTGGCTATTTGTATGGCCATGAGTCTAATTTCTCCTCCTGGTGGGATGTAGAAGGGAGGTATGCAAGGTAGGTGCCTGGACAAGAATTTTTCAGATGTGCATCGTCCTGTACTTGATTCTCTTTTGGCCAAACCTCCTCTTTGTTTCCTCCATTCCTTTCACAAGAGTCAGACCAGCATTGTGGCCTGAGGGGTCTCCTTACCTACTCCTGTCTCCTTTACTCTTCATCATTCAGAGGAATTTTCTCTAATATTCATATCTCTCGCATTTTTAATCCACTCTTGATGTCTGATTTCCAGAGAAATTAAATAGATGTATCTTATGGGATTTTAATTATTGTATATATTTAGTTTCATAATTTTAATTTGATTTCTTTTAACAATCTCTGTTGCTCCACTGAGATTTCCTTTCATTGCATTCACCATGTGCTTATTTCTCTTAAGGCCTTAAGCATAGTTATAATAGATATTTTACATAGTCCTACCTGCTAATCAGTCTCTGGATAATTCGGTAGCTTGTAAAAAGACAAGTATTCTTATTTCTCCATTGTTTAACATGGTTGGCAATTTCAGATTTTATCCTGGACATGTACTTAGAGATTTGTAAGCCTCTACTCTTATTAAAAGTACTTACCTGACTGGGGATTTAGCTCAGTGATTAGAGTGCTTGCCTTATAAGCACAAGGCCCTGAGTTCAACCCCCAGCACCAAAAAGGATTGAGCAAAAAGAAAAGGTGGGAGTACTTATTCTATTTTTAAAAATGTTTGACACAATAATTGCACGTATTTATGGGACATAGTATGATATTTCAATATATGTATACATTGCATAATGATCAAATCAGGTTATTAGCATATCTATCACTGCTCTGAGTGCCCCCTCAAGAATCTGTTGTCACTGAGCGCTTGGTCCACAGAGTGGTGGTAGAAGCTTGAGAGGTGGGGCCCAGTCTGAGGTCATTGGTCACTGCCCTCGGTGGGGATGACACGACTCTCTTCTTCCTGATTTCTCGCTTGGCACTGGAAACTCTTACACACAAACACACACACACACACACTTTGACTGTGATACCTAGCTAAAGAATGGACAGTCCACTAAGAGACCTACACAGCAACTCTTTGGATTCACAGATATTGGGTTCTAGTTTGGTTTCTTTTTTGTTTCTTCAGTAAATATGTTGGGTTTTCTTTTTTTATCAAGTTTACCGAATTACCATGATATTAACAACTTAAGGCATTACAAATTTGTCATTCCACAGCTCGTGTCAGGAATCCAGGATGTTTTAGCTGAGGCTTCTCCTCTGTGTCTCAAAGCCTGAAATCAAGGATTGGCTGTGTCCTCATCTAGAGGCTCAGTGAGAAAAATAGCCACCTCCAGGTCCTTTTAGTTCTCCTTCAAGTTGTTGGTGGAATGTATTTCCTTAAGGCTGTGGATCAAAGTCCCTGTTTTCCTCTGGCTTTGCCTGGGGGTGGCTCTCAGCTCTTAGCAGCTGCTCTTGGGCCCTTGCCCTGTGACCTCTTCCTACAACTTGGCAGTGTGCTTCCACAAGGCCAAAAGAGGAATTCTCCCTCTGCTAAAATGGAGCCTTATATATAAGGCTCATAGGTGTGACTTCCTGATCAATGCAGTGACTGTGTCATAATAGTCACAACTTCTGCCTTCACTCAAAGGGAACAGCCTGCGCAGGGCCCATCAGCAGGCTGGACTCTTGTGGTTTATCTCAGAATTAGCCCTCCAACAAATATTAATTACATATTGAAGAATATTTATAAAAATGAATGGGATATAATAAAAACATGGCAATAAACATGCTCAGTATCTGCCATCCATTTCTACAAAAAATATTCATCATGAAAAGATAAATAGGGGTAAATTTCATTGTAAACTTTGAAGCTTCATGTACTTATCCCATTCTCTTTCCCTAAATCTTCGATCTTATTCCTATTATTCCTTGCTTTCTTTATAGTTTTGTCACATACACGTTTATCTCTGCATAATATATGGTTTGTTTTGCAGGTCTTTTTTTTACTTGGTTGAAATAAAATTGCATGTGTTTATCATTAACATCATGGTTCTGGGATTTAACCAAGTTGTTGCATTTTGTTTCTATGTAGTATTTCATTGTATGAATGTACCATTACTTACATTCTGTTGTAGTGTGAATGTGTATTTCTGTTCTCATTTTTTACTATTTCAAACAGTTCTGCCGTGAACATTCTTTTACATGTTTCCTTATACAGTGGTACCTCCATTTACAAAATTTGTTTTACGATTTGGGGGAAGATGGCTGTTTGTGTGGGGAAGATGGCCACGGTCGCATTTGTCACCTGATGTGGAGTTTGCAAACAGAAGGAAAATTTTGCTGCACGGTTTTGTTTGCAAACTGAATTGTTTAGAACCAAGGTATTACTATAATATGTGGAAAGGTTTCTATAGGGTTTATTTCCAGGAGTGAAACTTACATGTTTTGAGATACTTACATATACATTTCACTATACCTAGATATTGCCCAACTATTTTCTGAAATTATTTGCAATCTCATTATATCCTTGATCCACATCCTTGCCTATATTAAGAGTTGTGTCATTGCCAAGTGCCTTCCTGTAGTCAATAGGAAATACTTCATGTGCCTTTTATTTTACCTGGTTCTGATTACTGTTGATCCAGAGCATTTTCCTGTCTTTCTGTTGGGTTGTCTGTCTTTGTAATTATTTGTAGGAGACCTCTCTAAATTTTTGTCCAGTGGGTTTTCAATACTATGTGCTCCTAGTATTTTTTCCTACTCTCACTTGCTATTTCTCAATGGAATTTCTTTAGTCAGTTACCCATTTTATTATGGTTTGCATCCTTTGAACTTTATCACACATTTCTTTATTTGAAGGTCATGTTCCACATAATTTATACTTTTGCCTTTCAAATTATGTATTTTATATTTCATCCAATGTGCATAGGCTGAGGCAGACATCTAATTTCATTCATTTTCACATTTGTCCAGCACTGGTTACTGAAGTTATTCTTTCCCCACTGATCTACACTGAAACTTTGTCATGAATTTCTTTACATATGAATTATTGTTCTTTGTTTCATATTTGTTTATCCCTGTGCCAATGCAGACATGTCTATTATAATTGTAAAATACGCTCAATATCTAGTTGGAAAAGTCCTTTCCTTTGAGCTTTCTTCTTCTGGAGTATCTTTTTTTTGGAGGGGGGTACTAGGGATTGAACTCAGGGCCTTGTGCTTGCTAGGCAAGTGCTCTACCACTTGAGCTAAATCCACAGGTCCCTTCTGGAGTATCTTAGCTATTCTTGGCCTTTTGCTTTTCCATATCACTGTTAATTTCACTACAAAAAGGTTTATTCTGAAACATTGGGACTTTTTTGGAATTGTGTGGTATCTCTAAGTCAATCTAGGGATATATTGCTTTTCTTGGTCTGCCCTAACAAAATACTACAAACGGGGTTGCTTAAACAACAGAACTTTCTTAACAGTTCTAGAGGTTGAAATCCAAGATCTTGATGTCAGCAATTTGGTTTCCTCCAAGGGAGTAGTGGTGAACTGATGGCATGTGTGCTACAGCAGGCTGTTTGCATCATGGAGAGGTCTAAAAGGTTCTCCATCGTTGCCCTATGGCTTCTTTCCTTGGTTTGTAGATGGCTGCCTTCTGACTGTGTCCTCGTCTGCTTGTTCTTCGTTACGGGTTGTGTGTCCTAAACTCTTCTCATGAGGACAATTGTCACATTTGGTTAAGGTCCACCCATATTACCTGTTTTATCTCGATTACCTCTTTAAGTGTGCTGTCTCCAAATAGAGCCACATTCTACGGTAGTGGAAATCAGGATTTCAACACATACATTTGGAGGTGGGAATGGGATAGGGACATTCTTTGGCCTGTAATGGCAGAAATGACTTTTTTTCAGCAATGAATCTTCCCATACATGAACACAATATATCCATTTCCTTTTATTTTCATATACTTTAATTCCTTGTATCACTATTCATAGAGATGTTAAACATTATATCGAATAGCCTCTATTTACTACTGCCTCCCCTCTCTTCCTTTCTGCCTATCACACATGTCCTAGAAGGCTGGTATCTGTGGACTCCATCCAGGGGCTCCCTTGCCCTGTGGTCTCTGAGACTGACTGACCAAGGGAAAGCATGAATAGGAGACTGAAGTGGATACTCGTCCCCCATTCTCCCCCTTAGTGGGCTGGTGATGGCTGGCAGGTGTGGTGTTCCTCCACTAATTACACAGCTCTTGTCCTGTAGCCTTCTCCTGTAGCAATGGCACTTTCTGTGATTCAGGTTCATATACACACCCCTCAGCTACCCGTTCATGTATACATGGTTAATATCCCATTTCCTCTGCGGCATCCTTCACTATTGTTGATTGCTTTTTATTCTACCACACCTTAGTGAAAAATGTCTATATTAAACTGTCTTTGGTTTCTACATTCAGCATTCCAGTCTCTTCCTGCTAGGAAATACACTGTCAAATTTATTATCATGTACTTTATAACTCTTGATGCTACTGTATATGGCCTTTTCTCCCCCATACTGGAGATTAAACCTAGGGCCTTGTGCACACAAGGCAAGCACTCTGTCACTGAGCTAGATCCCTATCTTTTTTTTTTTTTTTTTTTTTTTTATGTAGCCCAGACTGGCCTCAAACTTGCAGTCCTGGCTCAGCTTCCTGAGAGGCTGGGATCACAGGCATGCCTGGTTGGCATATTTTAAAATTCCATTTTCTTGTAGCTCAATCACAGAATGTATGCTTTGCATGCATGAGACCCTAGGTTCACTCCTCAGCTCTGCCCCTCTCCAAATCCCATTTTTTGTTTGTTGGTAAGACAGAGAAATGCTTTCACCACATTTTTTAAAAATCCAGTAACTTTAGTAAACTCTCATGATTCTAACAATTGGTATTTTATTTTTATGATTTTATATTATATATTTCCATTTTCTGCATATATAATCTCAGTAATCACTGATTTGTAGCTTTCTTTTAAACATTTATGCCTTTTTGGATTGCCCAAACGTCTAGTACCATGCCATACTGAAGTAGCGGTGGTCATCATCCTGTCTTGGACCTTTGCTAATAGAGAAGGCTTCAGTGTTGCAGCAAAGCATGGGGTGTTTCTTCCAAATATTCTGTCGGGGTAAGAAACTTCCCTGCTATTTCCAGTGACTATGAATTCCTATGAATGAATGCTGAAGTCTATCAAAAACAATTTTTTTAATCAAAAAATTTATACATCTCTTGATGAGACTTTTTTTCTTTTCGTCTTCTAACTTGGTTAATTATGTTAATTGTATTAATGTCCTTTATTATTAAACTGACCTGGAAGCCCACACAGTTTGTGATGATACAGAACACTCTTAAAACTCAGAATCCAAATGAGCAGGAATACATTCTTTAAAGCCCAAAGAGGATCCATAGTTATTAGTTATATTCTTATCTATACACAATGAGCACTAAATGAGCATGTACCAATATTTAACTGACCAGTTGTATTGTTTTA
Source organism: Hystrix cristata (assembly GCA_004026905.1). Lineage (NCBI taxonomy): Eukaryota > Metazoa > Chordata > Mammalia > Rodentia > Hystricidae > Hystrix > Hystrix cristata. The sequence goes on along the minus strand of PVJO010003326.1, from coordinate 26,995 downwards.
ACTTAAATGTGTCTCATAGCTACTCAGCCTTTTGGATAAGATCAAGCACAGTCACTTGACTGTGCCTTTTATTTATTCACTTCTATCCATAGTGCAGGAATCTACTTAATCAGCAAATAATCATCTGCTGAACATTCACTAAATGCCATTCACTCTTCCTGCACCAGAGTACAAATGAAGAAGCAGTAACTACTGCCATTAAAGGAGCTCACTACTTGGGGGTGGGGGAGGGAAGTGGTGTGAGGTTAATGTAGAGGAAACAAAAGACAAGAAAAAACATGGCTGGATGTGGTGACAGAGGCCTGTAATCCCAGCAGGAAGCTGAGGCAGGAGGAACCCAAATTGAGCCCAGCCTGGGCAATTTGGCACTTTAACAAGACCCTGTCTCAAAAAAAGAAAAAAAAAAAAAAGGCTGGGGATGTAGCTCAGTGTGAAGGCCCTCAGTTCAATATCCAATAAAAAAAAAAAAAAAAGATTTATCTATCTACCTGTTTAAAGTGCTGTACTATTAAGTGAATGTACAAAGTGCTAAGGAAGAGGAATTCCAAGTTTCCATTCAAGTTATTTCACTTGAATCTTGAAGATCAGTAAACATTTGACACAAAAAGATGAAGGAAACATTTATAGACATGTGACATATATGTACTGACTCAAACACATACACAGACGTCAGGGTATTATGGCACTGAGGATAAAGTAGTGAACAAAATAAAAAAAACCTCTGCTATGGGATTATATTTTAATATTAAAGAAAGAACCAATCTACCCAAGCTAAGTGTGGTGGCACCTGCCTTTCATCCCAGCACTCTTGAGGCGAAGGGAGGAGGGTGGTGAGCTTAAGGACAGCCTGGACTACATGGTGAGCCTGTCTCAAAACAAAATGAAAAAAGAACAAAAACATGCCCAGAGAAAGAGGCTTTTCACCTTAGGAAAACTTTGAAGAGTAATCAATGAAGAGTTCTTGTTAAGGCACAGAGCTGTCCTTGATCTTTTATAACCTGCCTGCAGGAAGATAATACCAGAGTTTTTGTTTATATTTACGTCTTAGAGTCCTTCAGTGTTTCTATTTTTGCCTATGTATTATACTGTATACGGAATTTGGAAATTATTATCCACATACTGGGAGTGTAGGATCAAAATTTATTTTGTTTATCAAAAAAATGGGGGTCTACTTCTCCAAAGTCCTCCAAGGGAAAAACGAAGTTGAATTTTTCTTTTTCCATGAAAAGAAAATGATTCTATTGGACAACAGATTATTCTCCAAGGAAAAATCAGTATAGAAAAAGAAAGTGCCAAATTCCACCATTAAAAGTAACAATGTTACTAAAAACAACATGCTGAATATCTCTATGACACAAGCTTCATAAGATCCAGAGCCTTACTTGCTTATCATCTGCTGTACCCTCAGCTTCACAGCATTACCTGGATATGGTCATTAATCAATACCTAGTACGATCTAGTTTATCTTACAAATAAACAAAACCTAAGGCTTAAGGGTTAAAGATTGTCTTGCCAAAATCACACAGTTAGTGTCAAAGCTGGGATGTCACTACTGTGTTTCTGTGTCTTGAGGTCACTTCACTCTATTCATGGTGATGGTTGATGCATTTGAGTAAACAGTTACCTTTTCTAAGTTTCCACCACAAAAATTCCACCAGTGAAAACTACAGGTTTTTCTTTAGAAATCAGCAGCCTCTCACATGTGACCAACGCAGGTATGTGAAATTGGAAAGTAAGGAATTAGAAAGGATTTTCTTCAGAATTGTTATTGTCACAGTTTCTCAACACACACACTGATTACCCAGGAGTTTTCCAACTGATAACTCTGGTGAAAATCCCACAAATGTTGCCTATCAGTGAATCTCTGAGGCTGGTGTATATTTTGGAGAGACTTATTAGAAATCTTCTTCCCTGCCTCACTTTTAAAATGTTAATTTGATACTTGTACTTCCTCAGAAGATGACTGATTTGTTCACTGGCTGACTTATATTTGGCATCACACCCACACTGTTGCTCCTCACTGAAAATGCAGGAACAATAATCAAATGTTCAGTTTCTCAGGAACCTGTCTTCCAAAGAAAGTCAAGCCACTTGCCCTTTGTTATCGCAATCATCTCCAGAGTGTCTTGGGAAGAGCTTGTTCTTAGCACTGCTATCAGAGAAGTGTGTATGATTGGAAGCACACCAGGCTAAAAAAGACCTGGGTCTGAATCCTGCTCTGTTACTGTGAGGTTTCATGGAAATCAGTTTGCTGCTCCTTTTCAGTAGCATGGAATTTCCTGCCTTGCAGGGCTGCTGTGATTGTTACACAGGGTGGCATATGTAAAAAGCAATGGATGCTACAAGGGAATTGCTGAGAGCCAGTTTAGCAAGTTGTGAAGAGCATGGTTCCTGGAGCCAGCCATCCTCAGAGTGCATCCCAACTCTGTCACTCACTTGCTCTGTTACCTGGACAAGTTCTCTGACCTCTCTGTGCTTTGGCAATCCAGTCTGGAATAAGGGGATGATAACAGTATACCTGCGTTACACTCATTTGAGTGATAAAAGGAGATGATGGAAAAAGGTGCTAAAAGCAGTGCTTGGCTCACACTTAGTGCTCACTAAGAGTTATGATAAACTTTAGGGTTTTGTAAGGAATAAATAAAAGGTTTTACAAAAAAATATGTATAGCCTGTAAAATGCTGCACTACTATATTCATTCAGCTAGGATTCATGACCAATGAGCATGTAATACTGCTCAGAGCCACTGAGCATATAAAAATTGGTGATGAGAACAGGGAGTTACCTAGGACAGCGAAGGAGTACCTGAGAGAAACCAGCTTCCTGGAGAGAGGGTCTAATATGGCCAAGTAACCTTCCTTCTGGCTATAATAATCTTCTAAGAATGCTTTATTGTTGGAAAGCACTTTCACAGTCTTTTTGCCTTAGCTCAGTAGCGTGGCAAGCAGATGGGGCTTTTTCAGTTAAGGTTACTGAGGGAGATCTGGGTAAGTAGCATCACAAGGACTCCCTACCTATAAGTGACAGAACCCTCATTTCTTCTTTCTCCTTTCTCCAACCTGTACCTGGTGACCTTCTGTCCCAGGCCAGATTGTATCAGTCTTCTTGGGAATTGTTTTCTCTAGTTCTTCCCAGCATGATCATTGTTACCAGAGCCAGAAAGTCTGCTCAGAAGAGCTGTGTGTGTGTGTGTGTGTGTGACAAAAGAGGCCAGGCACAGACAAATGCTGGGAACTCGCACCTCCCTGTGCTGCAGGGTTAAATTCTGCAGAGAGGTCAGGATCTCTAAACTTTGTGGATACTCCCCTCTACAACCCTCTTGTTACTTCTGGGGAGGGTTGCACACCATACCACACTATGCCATGCTGGACGGCAAGCCACTGCTCTGCTGGAATATGCAGCTCCTGGTGGATCCTATACCCAGTGTTGGTAAAAGAACCAAAGAAAACAGTTTAAAATAAAAGAAGACAATTTATTTAAAGATAAGAAAAGGAGAAAAGAGAGATGACAGCCATTCAGAACGAGTAGGGAGAATCAGAAAGTGAATTACTCCAAAAAGTTGAATTTAACAGTACTAAAGCTACATCAATAGATGTATAAGATTTGATAGAACCCAGCACTCAATTCATACCTAAAACACTAGCAATAAAAGAAAGTTACACAGCAGACGGGTTGGCTGGGGAAATTACTAAGAGTTCTATTTGTAGACAACCCCACATAAGCTGCTCCTGTCTATCCGTGTGTGTCTGTACTTATTGCGCCTCTGGCAACTGAAGGCAGCCCTTTTTATTTTTTGAGATAGCATCTGGCATAGTCTCCCAGGCTGGGCTCGATTGTCATCCTCCTACCTCAGCCTTCCAGAGTCCTGCGATCACAGACATGCACCATCACGCCCGGCTGCTGCCAATACTTTTAGGAGGAAAAAGTGTTTAGACGTTTGCTGGTTTGGTAGGGCCCCGGTTTCTGTGCAGAGGGATGTTCCGCAGCCGAGACAGCTACTCCGCAGCGGCCACCAGGCCCGAGCCGTCGCTGTGGGAATCGCCTTTGGAACCCGTGAACTCCGCCCGGGGACAAAGCGGCCTAACTCGACGGTTCGGAGCTGGGGAGGCAGACATTGCTCCACTACCCAACTCGTCTCCAGGGGCCAAACACGGTCCGCGCACCGCCACGGTCACGTGCCCAAAGCGCGCCGAACTCGCATGCGCACTCGTCTTCTCGCGCCTTCATCCACTCTTTCACCAGGGGAACCCGCCTTCCCGCCGGGGCGTCACTTCCGGCGAACGCCTGCGTCATTTGCGTTGCCACTTCCGGCCGGTGCCGGTGTAGACGGTGCGGGTCGTGGCTGGGTCGGGTCTTCGCTTCTCCCTTCCCCGACTTTCCTCCCTCCCTCCCTCTCCCTCCCTCGGCGGCTGTCGCCCGGCGGTGACTGACTCCTGGGCCCCTCCCTAACCCTCTCGCTTCTCGGCGCCACCGGCTTGGCCTCCCTTTCCTGTTTCCCGGCCCAGCCCCAGTGGAAGGGCGGAGGGGGCCTTGCGGAGCCGGCGGCGCTGCGGCGGAGAGAAAGGACTAGGACGACCCTGCGCCTCTCAGCCCGATCCCCGCCGCCGCCGCCATGGCCATGAGGCAGACGCCGCTCACCTGCTCCGGCCACACGCGGCCCGTGGTCGATTTGGCCTTCAGTGGCATCACGCCCTATGGGTATTTCTTAATCAGCGCTTGCAAAGGTGAGCGAGGCCGCCAATCCGGGTGTCCGAAGGCTGCGAGTGCGGGCTGGGGGCCCCCCGCGTCTGGTGGGCGGTGCAGATCTCAGGCGAGGGCAGACCCTGGGCAGAGCGGGAGGAAGGGAGTGTTGAAGAATCCGTAGCTGGAGCCGGGAGGACGAGTATTACCCCAGCTCAGGCCTGTCCTCATTTTTATTAGTGTTTCTCGAGAAACTGAACTGCACCTTTTTAGTCACTGTAATTATCTTCCAAGGATTCAGGGAAAGGGAAAATTAGGACAGGCAGAGCACTGTTCGTTCTCAGCGAATGGTCCATTATGCTCTTAGCCCCAGTGGGAAACAAGAACTCAGGTTTAGATGGTTTTGACGCAGGTCAGTATTCCTTACCGAATTGCAAATGCTTCTCGGAGAAAATGACCCTTTCAGTTCTTCAATTTGTTTATTTTTAGATATTCCATAGTGATTCCAGGGAGTGGGAACAGTTACAGAAACAGCTTGCTGGTTTACTGTTCTACATAGTAATTTTGTGTTTGAATCTTCGATTTAAGATTAAAAATAAAAAAAAAAACTTCTAAATAATTGTCTCTTTAAATATTTCTAGATGGAAAACCTATGTTACGCCAGGGAGATACAGGAGATTGGATTGGCACATTTTTGGGTCATAAAGGTGCTGTTTGGGGTGCAACACTGAATAAGGATGCCACCAAAGCAGCTACTGCAGCTGCAGATTTCACAGCGTAAGTGAAATGGCTTTGTTCTCTGTGGATTGTACCCTGAAATAATCAAAATATTCAACCTCAGTTATTTGCAAAGTTCTGACTCAGTAGCTACCACATGCTATGTGATCTCACTAAAATTCCATCCTAGTTCACTGTGTTTCTTTGTCTTTGGTGATTCCCACAATTTTTAGAGGCTGCTGGCTGTGATGGCACACCCCTGTAATCCCAGTTACTCTGGAAGCTGAGGCAGGAAAAGGCAAGTTCAAGGGCACCCTGGTCAACTTAGTGTGAACCTGTCTCAAAATATAAAAGGCTGGGGGTATAGCTCAGTGGTAGAGTGCTTGCCTAGCGCGGCTGATGCCCTTAGGTTCAATCCCCAGCGCTCCCTCCAAAACAAAAAATTCAGAGGCTTAAATGACTTGCAGCCAAGGAATCTGTTATTACCAGGCACTCCACATAACAAATACTGGTGATCTCCTTTGCATATACTTCTATATATGCTCCTTAGTGAGATATGTTTAATGGTCCAGTTTTTAATAAGTGACTTTTTCTTTAATTTCTCAATGTTTAAGTCACTTTAGGCATATTTGAAACTGTCCCAAACTATTTCCTAAGTTTTAAAAGATTAAAGCTTAAATTATTCTTGATGTTCGTTAAATCCAGTTTATTATTTTTAATTCTACCAGTAAAATATCTCCTGAGTTCAGTGTTTCTCCATGGGTCTGCCATTGTGTTACTACAGGGTCATTTTTAACTGCCCACTACTAAGTTCTTTCCCTTCTATTCATATTTCATACTGCTGTCAGTTGTCTTCTGATCATGTTACTTCTCTGTGATCTTCTTGTTTTTCCATTGCCATTTTAGTAATCATGACCTGTGGGTGTATATTAACATCATCTGGAAAACTTTTAAAATACTCAATTGCTTATGTCTCAGACACTCTGATTTATTTGGTCTGGAGGTGGAGTCCCCTAGCCGGTGTTTTTCTTTGCCAAATGTTTTCTAAGTGATGTGCAACCATAGAACAACTGATCTAACAGACAGATTCTGGTTGTTTGTTGGCCTCATCCTGGTTCATCAGCGTCATCTTCTGGCACTGCACACTATAAATCCAAGTCTAGCTCTACTACATTTACTGATGCCAGAATATACTTTACCTGTTTAGACTGTGGTTTTGCATGTAAGCGACTGGTAGTGACCCTCTTTCCTCTTTTGGGCACATGTCAGATTTTGTATAATTTTAGTGTCTTTAGTTCCTACCTGTGTTTGGAAACACTTCATTGTTTATACTAGTGAAGGAAGTGTCAAGAATTACTGTATCTACATGTACTTTATTGGACGTAAGAGCCTAGAAAGTAGAAGTGGACTTTTTTTTTTTTTTGAGATGGATGCAAGTTCATGAACTTGTTGAAATGCAGACCTATATATACCCTAATGAATTTTATTGTATGTAAACTGAAAAATAAATTTGAAAGTTTTTTAGTAGAAGTAGTAATGCTCTATGGGATTAAATTGGAGATAGCGAAAGAAGATCAGTAAGAAAAGTTACAAATGTGCCTATCTAAACTTTTTCGAACTTTTTTTGTGTGCCTCCGAAGAATAAATTGCTGTTATGTATAACTATTAGAAAGCTTCATGTTCTGCTCAGTTTTGATATTATGTAATTCTGATAAAATGAACTACTTGGTTTTATGTAAGTCCTTCCATGTGAATATTCTCAGCCCAGAACTTGCTGTAAATGTCAGCGTGGGTGCTGATGACAATGTACTCCTTTGATTGTTAATTACAGAGATGAAAGTAGGGAGTAAAAGTGATTTTCAGAATGGAAGACATACTATGGAAGCTGGAACCTTAAGACGAAAGCCTGGAATGTTCATGCCCTCTTTTATGCACTTAGAATACTGTTAATACTTTTGGTACGCTTATGGCACTACTTTTTTAGATGTTGTTTAAAGGTTAGTGTCCGTGTTTTGTGTCCCTGTTCAGTCCCTAGTTTATATTTTCCCAGTATGTAACTTGAAAATTTTTTCTAGCTGGGCATAGTGGTGCACACTCCTAATCTCAGCACCTGAGAAGGTGAGACAGGAGGGTGACTCTGAGTTTGAGTTCAAGGCCATCCTGTGCTGCATAGTCTCAAAAACAAAAGAATTAAAAGCAGAAGGACAACGGATGGATGAATTACACGCCTTCATTTTGCTTTTGAACATTTGTGGTGGTGATTGCCAAAAGTTTAGCTTTTTTTTTTTCTTTTCTTTGCCCCTTCAAAGTTTTTCACACATTTCAGTAAGAACTGTAATCATTGACAGTTCCTGTTGATATTAAAATGAATATGGAAAATTGGATTAACATTAAACCCAACTCTAGATTTCAGATATTTGGTAAACAGATTTTTTAAATTTCATTATGGTAATTAAGTCTTCATCTGATGATGATAATCTAATAAAGTGGTATTTTAAGTTAAGTTGTAAGCGTAGACATTGCAGGCATTAGCATTGAAGGACAAGCTTTTAGACTGTAGTTCTGGATTGTTAACCTCAATTTTACTGTTATCTACCCTTAACATTAATTACATAAGCAGAATCCTTGGACCGTCTTTTTAATGGTGTTTTCCTGATATTTTGGCAAATCTTCTTAGGAAGGATGCATGTGTCTTGGTAAAATTGGTGAAGACACTTGTGTATTTGACCAAATTGAATTGCCACTCCTCAGTAAGAAATGCTGGGCAACAGATAGAAATTACTGGTCATGTGATAATTACTTTGAAATGTAGAGAGAAAAAGTGTGAAGAAATGTGACACTTTAAATACTTAACAGAATCTTGAAAATAGTCTGGATTTTATCTTGCAGCCATTGAAGCAAGTATCTTTGTTCAGGTCACTTACAGAGCACCGCTAACTAAACAAAATTACAGTCTTGGGTACTACATGTGAATATTGTTTTTTTGTTCTTAATATTTCAAGTCTTCACATTTGTAAGTGGTATTAAGAGCATAAACCCTGGAAGCTAATGGCTTGAGTGTTTAGTCCGTCATTTAACGTCTATGTGACCTCAGGCACTTTACCTAACCTGTCTTTCTGAGTTTCGTCACCTCTAAAAATTAAAGTAGTAATGGTTCCTACCTCCTAGTTGGATTGCGAATATTGAATAAGTTAGTAGGCCACAAATACTTGGAACACTGCCTAAAATCTGGTAAGAGCTGTATAACTGTTACGTATGTAAGGTGACAAAGCTTAGAAAAGTGTTATGTGTACGTAAGGTAACAATGATGGTTAAAAATGTAAGGAACATAGAGTAGATTTAAATATGAAGGAGGAAGATTTTTATGTTTTTCCCCTCAGTTAAAGTTTTAGGTGTCGTGATACAGCAGAAAAGATGTAATAAGCATTGGCATGAGGTAGGCCTGAGTTCAAGTGCCAGCTGTCCTGTGTATTTCCAGTTTGATTGTGGGGTGTTTTTTAAGCTTTATTTCTGTAAAATGAAACTTAAGACCAGTGAGGTTATTGGAGGGACAGGGAGCTTCCTCCACTGTATCCATAGAATCCAGCATGGTGTCTGTCGCATAGTATGTGTTCAGTAAATGGTAGCTGAGACTTACCCTTTCATTTCTTTTGTATCTGTCTGTGATGTGTAGGAGTATGTGTATTCATATGTGGTTGGTCTTCCCCTTTAATGAGTTGTTTGGAACTTGCTTGTTAGAATTTGGTCCAGCTGAAGAATAGCTCTCCTGAATTTAGAGATTAATCCTAGTTGGTATAAATTATTTTTAGGACAAATCCTCTCTCTCTCTCTCCCTCTCTCTCACACACACACACACACACACACACACACACACACACACACACCCCCATTCTTAAATGTCACTAGAAACTCATTATGGCATGATCCTCTGATCCTCTCGGGAGGAATTTTGCTCCTGTTTCCTTTTTTTTTTTTTTTTTTTTTTTTTTTGGTAGGGGCGGTGCTAGGGATTGTACTCAGGGCCTTGTGCTTGCAAGGCAAGCACTCTACCACTGAGCTAAATCCACAACCCCATTGCTCCTGTTTCTTGGGGAGAAATTCTATTTGGCTAGGCAGGTCTGTGGGTCAGTTTTCTAAACATTCTGTGTTGGAGTAATTTTGCTATCTGAGTCTGTTGATGACTGTGCTATCCTTGAGACACCATCCTCTTTATCTTTTTATTCATAAGGTTAACCTTACTACACATGATTCTCTCCTATGTCCCTTTTCCCTCCATCAGAATCATCTGTGGAGACTTCCAGAGTAGAGTAGATTACGATCCTCTGCTCTGCAGAGTATTTAATAGATCTGGAGTTGGGCCCAGGAATCTATGGATAATTGCTACCATTTGTCTCCATCAAATGTCATTTGGGGCTCGGTCCCCATTGTCACGGTGTTGAGAGGTGTTGGGACATTAAGCAGTAATGAACTCACGGGGCACTGCTCTCCTGGGTGGACTAAAGGTTTTCTCAAGAGACTTGATCAGTTCTCAGCGACAGTGGATCACTCGCAAAGAGGCCGGGCACCCCCGCTTTGGCTCGTGCTTGTGCTCCTTCCCCTTGCATCCTCTTGATCTTTTCATTTCTCTGCCGTGACACCACACAGCACAAGGCCCTTGCCAGAAGCTCTGAGACTTCCAGAAACATGATCCAAAATAAACCTTTCTTTATAAATTACCCAGTGTGTTATTTGGCTTTCTGTCAGTGTAACAAAGAACTGAGGCAATCAACTGCTAGAGAGACAAGATTTATTTTAGCTTTTGCCTTAGAGGTTTCAGTGGCCCTGTTGCTTTGGGCTGTGGCAGCACCTCATGACAAGGGCACGTGGTGAAGCAAAAGAGATAAAGAAGAGCTGGATTCCCACGCTCCTCCCAGGGCCTGCACCTAGTGACCTAAAGACCCCCATCGCCTCCTAAAGGTTTACACTGCTTCCCAGTATTGTCAAACTCTGGGGACCAGGCCTTTCACACATGGGCCTTTGGGGGACATGTCAGGTCCCCATGTAGCACTTGTCCTGAGGTTATTAGCAACAGTAGACCTTTTATCTATCTTTCTAATGTACTGTGGGTTGAACCTAGAGCCTTCTCGCCAGACTATATCCACAGCCCTTTTTTAATGAGGTGGAGTCTAACTAAGTTGATAAATTGTCCAAGATGGGCTCAAACTTATGATCCTTCTGCCTCTGCTGTAGATCTTTTCTTTTGTTCTTGTTTTGTGCATGTGGATGTCTGTGCGTGTGCGTGTGTGTGTGTGTGTGTGTGTATGCACACATACGCACGCACTGGAGATTGAACCCACTGGTTTGCACATGCTGTACCATAACCCCAGCCAGTCGAAAGATCTAACTTTTTCTCTGGATAAGGTTTTTTGTAAATCAAAGATGGCATTATCTCCTTGGTGACTTGGTCAACATATTAAAGTAATGGGCCTTTTTTCCTCTAAAATGTTTTGTTAAAAATTCAGGTAAGTCGAGCAGCCCCTCTTGAAATTTATGTGGGGTAGACCCAGTCTCGTGCTGTGAAGAGTACTGAATAGACAGTGTTGATTACTTTGATTACTGTGTGCAGAAAACTGAGCTAGGAGTTATTGGTGGCATTGGGAGATGACAAATACTTCCTGGGTTACACAGAAAATGAGTGCTGTAGAGTTCGCTGTCGATAATGCTTCATCGTCTTGATTTGAGTGCCGCAGCCAGGTGGTTATGTCAGCTCATTGCCAGAAGATTGAATACTATATTGGCAAACATTTGTGTTATCCCAGATTCTTTTTAGGACTCAGTGTGAATAACGGAAATGTGTCAGCGAGTACGAGTGACCAGAACAAGATGTGTGAGAATACCAAGCCTCGGTAGTAGCAGGGTTTCTAAAGAGCAGGCATAGACTATCCATATGTTGGCTGTCTGGTTGATACTACTTTGGTCACTCTGGTTCTCTTTCCTCACCAATGAATGCTCATAGTCTAGAATTGTAAGATTTTAAGATGTTACTGAAAGATTATTCAATATACTTGAAATTAGTATTTCAAAAGACATTGCCTTGGTTCTCTTGAGACTTACATGAATAACTAGGATAGAAATTTCAGTTTCTTTACTTCTGATGACTGTGTCATCCTAATCCATGTGAACTCTTACCATATCCAAATATAACGTGTCTTAGTCACTTTCCTGTCACGGGGACTCAATACCCAGCAGCCATGACTTCAAGGAGGACAGGTTTGTTTGGGTCAGTGTCCGGGGACTCATTCCAGAATCAGCTGACTCTAGGGCAGACACAGCGTGGTGGGAAGGCCTGGCCGAGGGCAGCTGCTCACCCCCTGACAGCCAAGAAGCAAGAGAGAGAAGGGAGGAGTTAGGGTCAAGAATACTCTCTGCAGGGGGTTAAAGTGCTTCCCTACCAAGCACAAAGCCCTGAGTTCGATCCCCAGCACCAAAAAAAAAAAAAAAGACTACTCCCTTCCTGGTCACACCTCCCACCTTCCGAACCTGCTGAGTTCAGACGAGGCCACTAATGAAGACTGAGCACTCATGATGCAGTCACCTTCCAAACAAATGAGACTTTTGAAACCACAGGATGTAAACAAAAATTAAAAAGCAAAATGAAGCACAGTAATCGATGTAAGCTGAATTCTGGGTGAACAGAAAGCAATGCCTGTTTACTGGAGGTGTGAAGATAAAAGGTTTAATGGAAGGCGAGCATTTGATGATCTCTGAGGCGAGTGGAACTTTGGTGGTGGACTTAAATTGTAGGAACGGGGACACGGGAGCCTGGAACAAAATGAGTGGCTTATGTGAGCAATGTTTTATAATCTGGTGTTGCTAGATTCAGAAAAATAATACAAAATTAGGTTGGAAAAGTAGGTTAGTGCCAGAGAGTTGAAATGGAACCAGAAAATAGAACAGGTTTCCCATGCATGGAGAAATGAACACTAGGGAATTAGTAGTATCAGGGTTGACATTAAGTCTCAGAATGTGCTTTTCAGCCATTCTTATGACCCACGTACAGAATATAATTTGCAAAGTCTTACCAGTTACATGTCCTGTCGTGGTTCTTAGCCATTTCACATACTATTAGTGCTTTTCTAGAGCAGTCTTTCTTCCCCTGGTATATACCTGTTTGCTCATTAGACTGTTAGCTCTGTATCTTGGATTTTCTGAACTTCCTGTTTTGTTTTTTTTTGAGACAGGGTCTTGCTGTGTAGTTCAGGCTGGCCTTGAACTCACTATATAGCCTGGGCTGGCCTCAAACTCATGGCGATCCTTCTGCCTCAGCCTCCCAAGTGCTGGGATTACAGGTGTGTACCACCACACCCAGGCTGAACTTTTTCGACATAGTTTATAGCATGTTTCTTTCTGTGTCCTTATAGCAATATATACTTGTTTTTAAATTACATTTATTAAATGTGCTGTTCAGTGCATATTTTTCTCCTCAGCCAAAGATATATTAAACTAGGAACTTTTCATGGGATTATTCTGTCCTTACTTGTGTGCTCTAACACTGAGTCTAGAATGAGTAATGTTTGTTGTGTTTAGTAAACAAAAGATAACCCTTTGCTCTTCTCTGCTTTTTTCTCCTCCTACCTTTGTATCACTGCCCACCTTGTTCCTAAAACTAAATGTCAGTTACATTAAAATGGAAACCTGTATGGAGTTTGGTGTTTTGTTGTTTGGTGTTTTTGTGCAGTTGAGGCTTGAACCCAGGGCTGCTCTACTGAGCCACATGTCCAGCCCCTTGCCAGGTAGGAGCAGTTAGTTAGCCTTGAACTTTGGATCCTCCTGCCTCAACCTTACAAGTAGATGAGATTATCTTTAAAATTTTATTTCTGTCAAAGTCTTTCATCCTCTGGTAAGTTTTTAAAGAACTTCTTATTCTTTTTGTTTCATTTTACATGTTCACATGAGTAGACTGCAGGTTAAAATATAGCCACACATGGTGGCACATGTTTATAATCCCAGCACTCTGTGGGGCTGAGACATGAGGATCGCAAGTTTGTGGCTAGCCTGGGCAATGCAGTGACTTAATGAGAGTTTCAAAAAAAATTAAAATGTATCTGGGGATTTAGCTGAGTGGTTAAAAGTGCTTGCCTAGCAAGCGTAAGGCCCTGGCACCAAAAAAAAAAAAAAAAAAAAACCATACCTGTAATACACTAAAAAAAATTAAAATGTAGCGTTGGAGGTTCAGCACAGTACAAAGTTGTGGGCTTAATCCTCATTACAGAAAATAAGTAGAATGGATTGATTCATGAATCAATATACTTCATTTCTTCATATCTGTTTCCTTGTCAAAGAAAATTAGGTTAATAAGAGTTTATAATGAGAGATACTAGAAACAGATTTATAACGCAGTTCTATAAAATTTCATATATTTAAATTATTTGGTGGTAATTAAAAGTACCCTTAACATTTATCCTTTTAACATACTAATGTTGTGTAATATCCTTTTTAATTTTTAACTTTCAGCAAAGTATGGGATGCTGTCTCGGGAGATGAATTGATGACCCTGGCTCACAAACACATTGTCAAGACTGTGGATTTCACACAGGTACAAGAAGATGAAATTGGGGCCAGGAGTGTAGTTCAGTGGTAGAGTCTCGCCTCGAATGTGCAAAGACCTAGGATCAATCCCTGCAACAGACACAAAACAAGAAAGAAAATGAAATTTACTTTAGATAATTGCTGTTACTGTACAGTATGATAGTGGCTTAATACTTGATGGTTTGTGTATTCAGCTTGTATTTTTGTGGAATATTTAGTGTACATTGGTTTCTGTTTATTTGGTTGTATTAAGCTATACAAATTTGTTTTCTCCTAGTTAATTCTGTGAGGCTTTTTATTACCCTGCAACTCTTTTATCTCAATCCTCCAACAGTCACAGCAAACATCTAAATATCTCAAATAACATTCCTGAGCTAGTCTCAGAAGGAAGAAGAGAAATAGGAGACCATCAGTGAAGTGTTACATGGGAGGGAGGGGAAGAATCAGGGAGAATGAGACCTGGTGTGGTGGGTGGTATAGTGTAACACATTTAAGATGGGATGATTAAAGGGCTGAGCAATTATGAGAAGGCATCTGTTCCCACATGTCTTCTCAGAAGTATTTGATTATAAATGGCATCTGTGGGATATCTGTAGTTATGTTCAGATATTATTAGGTGTTGAAGTTTCAAAGAGAAATAACTATTGAAGTGGTTAATTTATTAATATTTTCTTTGTATTTCTAGGATAGCAATTACTTGTTAACTGGGGGCCAAGATAAACTGCTACGCATATATAACCTAAACAAACCTGAAGCAGGTAAGTGTAATGTGTGCATTGATTTGTGGTCTTATTTTAATTTTAAATAACTTTTAACTGGTTAAGGAATACTCAAATTTGGGAAATAAAAATTAAAACAATCATACATAGGTCTGGGAATTTAGCTCAGTGGTTAGGGTACTTGTGTCACAAGCACAAGGCCCTGAGTTTGATTCCCCAGCACCAAAAAACAAATAAAACATAATCATACAGTATTAATCACTGTTAATAGTGTTAGTTTTTTGTTTATATCCTCCTTTTTATTGTTTATGTAGATAGCCATTTTAATATTGATTATTTACTACATTAGTTGGTTTTTGTTTTGGGGGTTTTTTTGGGTGCTGGGGATCAAACTCAGGGTCTTGTGCTTGCTAGGCAGTTGCTCTACACTTGAGCTAAATCCCCAACCCCAGTATTACTCTTGTATAGCCTTTGTAGAAGTTGTTTTATGATACCAAGTAGTGCCACTACCTTTTGGTGATTTGTAGAATGGTTATCTGTAGAAGGTGAAGATACTGGGAATTTTGTGTGTGCATGTTAAAATGTATAGATATTTGAACTATGTGAATGTATTAGCTTTTCAAAACAGTCTTGCAATGATAATTTTTTCTATACACTAATGACTGTGGTGTCTTCCCTATGGATATGCATAAGTGAATTCACCAGTTTCTTTAGTATAATAAGCAAAAATGGGACTGGAGTAGTGGAATTGTTGGATTTGTGTGTGTGTGTGTGTGCGCGTGCGCTGGGGATCAAACTCAGGGCCTTGGGCTTGCAAAGCAAACACTGTAACCACTGAACTAAATCCCCAGCCCTTTGTTGGAAATTATTTGTAGTGCTAAAGTCCCTTCTTACAAAGTATAAATACATGTCTGTACCTGATTTCTTGAGTGAACACTGGCAACTAATATGTTTTTGCCAGTTCAATAGAAAAAATGATCCTATTAATAAGTTTAAAAATTATTGATGAGATTTAAATGCTCTTCAGAGGTTGGAGATTTAGCTCAAGAGGTAGAGCACTTGCCAAGCAAGTACCAAGGCGCCCTGAGTTTGATCCCCAGCACCCAAAAAAATAATGAATGAATGCTCTTCAGTACCATTTTCATGTATTTCCTTTTTTATGAATAAATTACCTATTCATACCCATTGTTCAGTTATTGTATTCTCAGTGTTAGTCACTTTCTCATTGCTAGAATAAAGTGAACTGACCATTCACAACATAAAGGAGGAAGGGTTTATTTGGCTCACCATTGCAGTGCGTTCAGTACACAGCTGGCTGGCTTTGAGGCAGAAATGGCATGATGTTGGGGCATAGTGGAGGAAAACTGCTTACCCTGTGGCAGCCAGGAAGTAGAGAAAGGGGGAGAAAGCCAAGGACAAAAATAACTCCTCTGGGGCATACCTCTGTGACCCACCTCTTCTGATCAGGCTCCACCGCTGGACACCTGGTAGGCAAGTGCTTTATCACTGAGCCATAGCCTCACCCCTTTGTGACTGGTTTTTAAAGGTTATTGTTTGTCATTTGCCTTTAAATTGTATTCATAAGGTTTTGTGGCATTTTTTTAATTGTTGATGGTGAGATCTGATACTTTATGAATTTTCACATATACAAGTAATGATTACATTCATTGTGGGGAATTGGTACATGTACCAGGAGTGAATGAGCTTTCAGAGAAGCAGAGAAAGTATAATACTTCCAAAACAAGGACACAGGCAATGACTGAGTGATGCCAAAGTTTTGGTAAGATGACAAGAAAAAACTACAGCATGATGAGACCTGCCTCAGCCTCTCAAGAATGCTGGGATTACAAGTGTGGGCTACCTCACCTGGCTTAGGTGTGCATTCTTGTCTGATCCTTGTAGTTAAACTGAGATATAATAGCTATCATTGTATTTCTAGGTAAAGGAATGTAGTTTTCAACAGGTTACCTAATATTGCCTTAAGTCTAAGTAGTGGTAGATGGCATTGGGTTTAGTATCTGTGTTTGCGCAGAGGTGATAACGAGGGCTCTTTGGGAAATCTCCTTGAAGACAGTCTACAGAGACAGCCCACCTGCCTGTTTTTTTTGTTATTATTGTTGACACTTCCTCACTGGGATTGTTTGTGCTGTGTTTTATTCCCTTTGCTCCTCCAGCTCCTACTTTCCCCAGTTTCTTTCCCATTAGTTGCTACCAACAGTGGTTTGCATGAAGGTCCTGAGTCAGAGATAGCAGTAGAATTAGCTCAGCCCTCTTTGTTCTTTGAGTTCATGTTCTTGTGAAATTATGCCACATTAGTTATTTTAATTGTTACTGCATTGTGGTACAGTAATGCTTTTGAATGTTATCAGTTGTGTGGAAAATTGGCCTTGAGGGAATAAGTGGTATACTTAACTACATGTAGCCAGGATCATCAGTCTTCAGTTCATTGCTATACAGATCAATTTTTGTTCCAGTACAGAAAAACTGAATGTATTCAATAAACATTAAGTTTGAATTGTGCTGGGCTTTGAAAAATTGCAGTCTAATCTAAAATACAGTTTTTTATATATTTAAGTTATTCACATATTGCTCAGTTTAAAAAATTAAATACTAACTATATTAAATTATTTCATCTTAGACCCTAAGGAAATTAGTGGTCACACTTCTGGTATTAAAAAAGCTCTATGGTGCAGTGAGGATAAACAGATTCTTTCAGCTGATGATAAGACTGTTCGGTAAGTATTTTTTTTTTAATTTAAATTTGAAAAATGTTGGGCTAGGGATTTAGCTCAGTAGTTAGAGTGCTTGCCTTGCAAGCACAAGGTCCTGAATTCGATCCCCAGTACCGCAAAAACAAAAGAAAAATATTTTACCTTACAATATTTTAAACATTCTTTATAACTATTTTGTATAGAACATTGTCTCAGCATTGAAGTTTAAATTGCACATAGGTATGTTTGTTTATTTGGACCTGTCCGTTTACTGTTTCATACATAGAGTGGAATTCAGAAGAAATTCAAAACTCATACCCTTATAAGCAGGTGTTATTCTTCACCTCGGTCTGTGGATGAATTAACTAACAGGAGTCTGACGCCTCAAATTCTGTGTACTAACGCTTGATGTATTTCTCTGTGAAAAGATACATGGCAGTCACCAGATTGACAAAAATAGTGTTAACAGTGATGATTTAGAAAGATGCCAAAACTAACTAGATTAGGATGTGCCTTACTGGTATTGTTTTGCTAAGGTATTTGAAAAGTAATTTAGGTATTGAAATTGATTTTACTAACAACTTACCAAAGATTTTGATATTTTATTGGAATTCAAAATTTTTGTATATCATTTGTGATTTATGATGTGAAGTGAAAGCTGTTTGATATTGATGCATTTGCAGATAGAATTTAAAGAATTCTGAATCTTAAATGAGTAAATATTACCACATTTCCATTTTTTGTAGCCTTTGGGATCATGCTACTATGACAGAAGTGAAATCTCTGAACTTTAATATGTCTGTTAGTAGCATGGAATATATTCCTGAGGGAGAGATCCTGGTTATTACTTATGGACGATCTATTGCTTTTCATAGTGCAGTAAGGTAAGTAAGTCCAAGAATTCTTGTCATTCTTTTTTGTGTTCATGTGTGTGTGCACGCACACGTGTGTGTGTATATACTTGCACTATATAACGACATTCATTGTGAGGAATCGGTACAGGTACATGACATGTCTCAGTTCCTTTGGTTTCTTTTTTCCTCTTCCTCTCATTTTCTTTCCTGAGTAACAAAGGACTAGCAACTTTTTAAAACACTGAAGGGCATGTGTTAGCTTTTTGTTGCTGTGACAGGATACCTGAGAAAAATCAGTTCAAAGGATGAAAAATGAATTTTGGCTCATGGCTTCTGAGGCTTCAGTCCATGGTCTCTTGCCTCCATTGCCTCTCGGTCCATGGTAAGGCAGAGCATCATGGCAGGGAGCATGTGGTAGAACAGAGTGGCTTAGCTCATGGTGGTCAGGAGGCAGAGAGAGTACAAGGAAGGTGGCAGGGACAGGATGTACCCTTCCAGAGCATACCCTAAGTGGCCTTCTTCCTCCAACTAGGCCCTACCTCCTAATGATTCTCCCACCTCCTGATTATGTTACCAAGTGAGGAGACCATGAGTGGACTAAACCATCGGTGAAGTCAGAGTCTTCATGAGTCAAGCACTTGCCCACACTCCACCTCTGAATGTTGGTGCACTGGAGACCAGGCCTTTGGGGTACATACCAGGGCCAAGCCATACTGAAGGAGACTTGGGGTCTGTGCCATTTAATATGGAAGAAAATGTTTAAGAGCTTGGTATACTGTAATCAGAAAAGTTCATCAAATTCCAGGTATTAAGGACACTTACTTACACAATTCAACAAGTTCTGAATTGTATTTTCCTTAAAAGAACCAGTTTTGATGTCATAATTAGTGTTCTTTATAAAACCACTGTGATCTTTTCACTTTAAAATTTTCAGGGGTTGAGGATTTAGCTCAGAGTTAGAGCGCCTGCCTTGCAAGTGTAAGGCCCTGAGTTCGATCCCCAGCACCAAAAAAAAAAAAAAAAAAAGCTTCAGAAATTTTCAGGAGATAGTGACTTTTCTATTCCTAAGTATGTGCATACTGAATGAATTTTAAACAAACTCAAATTCTATGACTAGCACTATAGTAAATGTTTTTAGAAAAACTGGAGAATAAAACAAATCAGAAAATGTGCCCATAGTCTTACAGCTAGATTCCAGAATGTTAATGGTAATAATTGTATTTTCTGCTAGTCTTTTTTTCTTTTTCCTTGTTTCAAGTGTATATATTTGTGTGGGGTGTTTCGTAATTTTTAGATAGGTTTTTTTCTGTAATGATAGGGTCTCACTAAGTTGCCCAGACTTCCCTCCACCTCTGTCCTCCTTCCTCAGCCTCTTGAGCACCTGGGATTATAGACTCATGCTGCTATGCCTGGATCTGGAAATCTAAGCTTATGCAGGAATGTGTATATCCACATAGTGAATGGATAGTAGTGGGGTGCTTTGCCTAAAGCCACCAAATGGTACAACTCTGTCACTGCTCATTCAGAGCTGAGACGTAACCCTGCAGTAGATGATTGAACCTCAGGCCCATTTTGGTAGTAGATGTTGACTGACCGTTGAATATTCAGACATTGGCTCCATAAAGTGCCATTCAGTGAGGCTGCAGAAATCATGGCTCACTTCAGTTTTCGTGCTTGGGAGTGTGTTGATGGGAGTAGGAGGGAGACGTTTAGGAGCTAGAATGTTCTGTGATTTTTCAAGGTTGACCTGGAAAAGAGTGGAAGTCCAAACAACTGATTTTCAGGTGAAGCTATTGTTATATGTTGATATTTATTAAGTAACTGTAGTGTTATTGTTCCCCAGTCTAGCAGTAAAAAGAGCTGTTTTTATATTTCATATTTTATGGCTTTTTCTCATTGCATAAGCTTAAACCCTCAACAATTGAGAATAACGTACGAATAATCCTTTATATTACCTATTTTAAAACATTTTTTTTGCAGGGGTGGGATTTAGCTCAGTGGTAGAGTGCTTGCCTAGCAAGCATAAGACCCTGGGTTCAATCCCCAGCACCCCCCACAAAAAAAACCCAGACATTTTTTTGCTAAGTTAATACATACTTGTAAAAAATTTTTAGCACTGAATGAAATTCTTTTGACATGAGAAATCCCCCTGTAGTATCCGTGCTATTTTAATTACCTGAGACACTGATTCCTTGGGATGGTTTTGTTTTGGAGACAGGTTCTCACTACACAGTTCGGACTGGCCTTGAACTCACTGTGTAGCCCAAGCTGGCCTTGAACTGGCAGTGATTGTCCTGCCTCAGCCTCCCAAGTGCAGGGATTGCAGGTGTGTGCCACCACGCCCAGTCATTGCTGAACTCTTTTATTTTGGGAGAGGGTATCACTAAGTCATTAAGTCACCCAGGCCAGGCTCGAACTTGTGATCCTCCGGCCTCAGTCTCCCAGAGGGCTGGGCCCTTCTGAACTTTTTTAAATATTGCTATCTGTGTTTGACTAAATGAATATTGAATTGTCCTTTGAGTTTCAGAATTTAGGAACAGTTTTAAAATGTAATTATTTCCTTGTTATTATTTGTACAATGTTAACGTTTGTAAATACTTAATTTTTTTTCTAGTTTGGACCCAATTAAATCCTTTGAAGCACCTGCAACCATCAATTCTGCATCTCTTCATCCTGAGAAAGAATTTCTTGTTGCAGGTGGTGAAGATTTTAAACTTTATAAGTATGATTATAATAGTGGAGAAGAATTAGGTGAGTTGTCCTCTTTTTCTTCTCATAAAATTATGTGGCTACCTTTAGGAAGTCCTCAGTTCCAGTAGTTAATACCTCATTTATAAATTTAACACGATGAAAGCAAATTTTTCAGCTAACTAAAGCTTGGTGCTTAGAAGTACAAAAATAAAGATACTCTGTCCATTTTAGGTATAAAATTTTATAGACTCAGGAGCAGAGTGTGCTGAACTCTTATTTTGTCTTTTCCTTTGAGCTGAAGTTCATGTGTATACTGATGTTCTGTGGTATCATGCCGTGATTTTCAGGCTTTATTGGGAGGGTTTCCTATGTCAAAGTCATCAAACATTAAACAGGTGCTAGGAGATTTTAGAGTCTGAGTTTTGCTACCATTTTTGTGATGTGTTTAGGGAAGAGTTAGTATAGGATTGATTTAAAGTTAATACTAACTTTATATTTATCTGATGGACCAGATAGTTGAAAAGGTTATATATGGTCCTCAGTATCTGCTTTTAGCCTTCCCAGATACATTTGCTCTTGGTTTAGAAAATCTGGTTTTTATAAATTTTTTTAATGTATAAGCTGCCACTTTTTTATTGTTTTCGGTCCAGGCTTTACTACTTAAAGAACTAAATTTGGTACAAATACAAAAGACACCTTCGTATTTTGCTTTTGCGGAAGGACACATGGGTTCAAGTTGCATAAGTGTATTTTAAAATGCTTGGTCACGTCTAATTCTTTTTGAAGATGAGAAAAGTAGAGCTGGGGTGCATGCCCAGCATTTTCAAGGCCCTGGGTTAGTCCACCACCACAGAAAGATGAGAGAACCAAACTGAATTGTTCGCCGTGGTCTGAGGCCATGGTTAGTGAAGGTTGGTGCTTGGGTGTTTTGTTTTGCTTTTGGTGGTGCCCAGGATTAACCCCAGCACTCATTCTTGCTCGGTGAGTTCTCTCATTGAGATGCAGCCCCAGCCCCGTCATTCTCCTAATTTTTTTATTTTCTAGTTGTATAGCGTTGGGGGAGGACAAGAACAAAAGAGTTCTGAGACTAATGGAAGGGCATTAGAATGTAAATGAGAGAGGTAAAAAGAATATGACTTAAATTAGAAGGCACTCCAACTCTGGACATACTCTAATTAGATTTTGTAGATTAAAGTATTTAAAGACCAGTACGGATCCTGTATCTCTGGTCTGTGTGGCAGGCAAAGTAATGGTTGAACCCTACAAAGCTTGGTAGAAAATGTAGAAGCCAAGTATAAAGAGCGCCATCTAGTGGCTCTCTATAGTCATAAAGAGAATTGGTTCTCCAGTAAATAGGCCGTAAGTGTCAAATGTGGTCATTGAGATTGCACTTTCTGGGGTTTCTGTTGGCCTCTCTTCTTCTGTCTTCAATGAGACATGAAGCCTCATTTTCCTTCTTGAAAGACAATCGGAAACTGTGTTGC
This sequence comes from Hystrix cristata, assembly GCA_004026905.1. Lineage (NCBI taxonomy): Eukaryota > Metazoa > Chordata > Mammalia > Rodentia > Hystricidae > Hystrix > Hystrix cristata. Next base: position 4,571 of record PVJO010003326.1, on the reverse strand, counting down.
ATGCTAGATTTGAAAAGGGGCGATCTTAGGGAGAAATGGTGGGCACTGATGTGGCACTGGGTGATGGTAATTAGGTGCAGGTCTTTGTATTTGCGTTTAGGAATTTTGCTTTTCTCAAGTAACATGGACAGTATTTTCTATATCAGTACTTAACCTAATAACTAAGTATTAAATTTTCTAGTAGCCCTTGTCTTGTTTTGCAGAGTCCTACAAAGGACACTTTGGTCCCATTCACTGCGTGAGATTCAGTCCTGACGGAGAGCTGTATGCCAGCGGCTCTGAAGACGGCACGCTGCGGCTGTGGCAGACTGTGGTGGGGAAGACCTACGGCCTTTGGAAATGCGTACTTCCCGGTAGGAACTTAAGTCCGAGTTCCCGAGTTCAAACGCATAGCTCTGTGTCTTTTTTTTTTTTAGCAATTCTATTTCAGTGCTTCCATTTATGTAGATGTGAAACTATGTAATTACAGTTTAATTAAAGAGAAGCCACAATTATAAATTGGCTACTATGTCCTTTTGCTTAGATTTTTTTGTGGTACATGCTGTTCTACTAAATTTTTAGCTCATTTGGTAATGACATGAATTTAAATTCAAAATCTGCCGGAAGGCAGTATAATAAATTCACCAGTAAATGTGTTGACTATCTGAATGTTACTTTAAGGTAGACATGTTTTTAATTAAAAAAAAAGAAAACCTAGTTAGTGATGCCAGAGTAGTTGTAGTATAAGCCTAAAAATAATTTGTGAAGACGTACTGTTTCAGAGTCACAATTACTAAGAGCTGTTCCCATTATAATGTAGTAATGCAGCAGTCTTGTCTTTACTGTTTTTGTTTCTTAAATGGTAGAAATTGTGATGTAATAATTCATGAAATGTATCCTCATTGCTTTGTTTTCACAGAAGAAGATAGTGGTGAATTGGCAAAGCCAAAGATTAATTTTCCAGAGACAACAGAAGAGGAACTAGGTAAATATAAGTCAGTTGACTTTGTAAGAATTCTGGGTGCCTTAAACTGAAGTTCTCTGTGAGTTTTACTCATTGACAAAAGGAATGTATTAAATATGAGTATATTTAAGTAACAGAATGCCTGCTATTTACATATACTTGTTTATAAGCTAAATATTTCTTACTGTGTAATAGTGGGCACTGAAATAGTGTGAAGAGGCGTGATGTAGTTTATTCTCACTGAACTTGTCATTTAGACAGATGCGCTTTAAACAAATTTTTTAAACAAGTTATAGAATCATAAGGGGAATTAGAAAAGCAGTGTTTAAACTGAGACCTGAGGTTGCGCAGGAATGAGAGGACGCCAGGAGGTGCAGTGTTAGTAGGGATAGGGTGGAAAACTCTCTAACAGGAAAGGAACAAAAGCATCCTAACGGGCTCAGGAGCAGAAAGGAGCATGGTACGTGAGGAACTGGAATAACTTCCCTAGGTCTCCCTGTTAAAGAACAGGTAAGCAGGTAAGGTGGCGCGCACCTCTAGCCCCAGCACTTGGGAAGCTGAGGCAGGAGGTGGCTGTGAGTTCAAGGTTAGCCTGGACTACATAGTGAGAGTAAGAAATCAGATCAATCAGACAAACAAGGGCAAAATGGGACTGGAGAAGCTAAACCATGAAGAGCCTCTCTACTCTGTTACAACTTAGAGAGTTTTAACTGGAGCAGAGAGAAACCTCTAAGTGTTAGGCAGAGGAACAACCCTACATTTAGATTTGAGTTTGTAGAGGTTGCCTTGGCTGTGGCGTGGAGAGAGAACTGGACAGGGAATGAGAGTGAACATAGACCAGTTAGGGAACATTAGTAGTCTAGGTGATCAGGCACCTGGTTTTGAATAAGGGAATGGCAGTAAGAAGCAGAAAAGGGTAGATGGCATCGTCACTAGTAGTAGGATTGGCAGGACTTGGCGATTTTATTAGATGGCAAGATAGGGTGTGATTAAGGAAAATTGCAGATTGACATGAGAAAGTGGGGATGGTGATTTGGGGACAGTTAGGATGGGGCTTTCCATTTACTCAATTAGTTGTTTTGTTTTTATATGTACCTTTTTCCAAAAAAATCCTTAATGTTTAATGGTTAATGTTTTCATTTGAGTATCATTAACAATTAGGATTTGAACCACTAGAGAAGAGAGCCAGATCTTTCAGAGACGTGACTTTAATACAGCGTTTATTGGCTAGTTTAGGTCAGTGGAGATTGAACGTGGAAAGAGAGTATGTGTGGTTAAATTATAGTGGAAAGCATGACTCTTTCTTCGTGGCTTTTTCAGTGGTATGTGCACTTCCTGTTTCTCCCCCCTCAGCAGAGTATGCTTAAAAAGTCGTTTTTATTTCTTCATTAAACAGAAATGTTTCTTTCCTTTATTAAATTGGCTGATGTGCTTTTGTTTTAATTATAGAAGAAATTGCTTCAGAAAATTCAGATTCCATCTATTCTTCAACTCCTGAAGTCAAAGCCTGAGTCTCAAGCATGTGCCACAGATAGTCTGTCATTTATGGACTGAAGGAGCAGGCAGAGGGGTGCATCGGCCTTCAGCGCTCTCTCTGCTTGCAGCAAACATGGAGGCCAATATCGGGAATATGACTTAGTCTGGTGCCGGAGCAGCCAACTTGGGGTTGCCTGTGCGTGAAAACTCGGCATCAGAGAAGGCGGCAAGCTGAGCTCTTGTAGTGCGACAGCCTCTTGTCTTTTTAATGAATACATGCAAGCCAATGTCCAATTTGTGTCATTACAGTTAGATTTCCTGTAGCTTTTTTTGTTATTATGGAGAAGAAAAATATATTTGCCTATTTTTCTGACATTTCCCTTAAAGCAGAATGCCTTCTCTCTCTCTCTTTTTTTTTTTTTTTTTTCCTTTGGTTGTAAAGAAGAAGGAATACATGATAAAGTAACTGGTTTGATTTTTCTTGCGTTGTATACTGCTTCTGAACATCCAATTATTTTTAGTTGTCTAAAATAAAATGCCTCTAAAATGAAACAGTGTTTTCTTTCTTTGGGAAAAAACTAATAGATTTGAATTTTATAAATGGAAATAGCTAGAAAATTTTTCTGCATTATAACCACAGCAGAAGACAATTTGATTATAGAATCTATGGTAAACATGGTTTTAGAAAGTTTTTCTATATTATTAACATAGCAGAGGACAATTTGGTTATAGACTCTAGTAAACATTGTTTCCTAATTTTGAAATTCATTTGGTTATACTGAATTTTTGGAATTTTCCTGTCCTTTGCTGGTGTCACATTTACCTGCCCCACTTCAACACTGGCTAGAAATGCATGACCTACATTTAAAATGATGACTGATTTAAATGATGCATGACAGAAGAAAAAAGACTAAAGCAATCCGAAATTCTAAAAATCTGCCACTCCCCCTGTTATGGTTTGTGTCTAGATGTCTCTTTAAAGTCTTATGTGGTAAGAGATAGTTAGATTTAGAGTGTGTGATTATTAAATTGATTTATTGATCGGTTTGGCATTGTTTTGTTGGGATTGAGGATGTGAGTCTGAGATTGGGGGGTGAGAGTGTGGGCTGTCTTGGGGGCAGGTAGTCTAGATAAAAGACAAGAAGAAGTTAACTAGCTGTTTGTTTATATTGTTTATTTATATATATATATATATATTTTTTTTTTTTTTTTTTTTTTTTTTTTTTACTTTGCGGCCGGCCGGCTGCCGGTCTGCACGCCGCCTCGCCTGGGACCCAGCGGACTATAGACTGAAACCTCTGCAGACTGTGAGCTAATAAACCTTTCTTCCCCTAACTTTGGGTGTCGAGTATTCTGTCCCAACAACGAGAGAAAAGTAACTAAAACACCCCCCAAATCTTTTAAAAGTGAGTGCCCATCAGTGTGCAGCGGTACACCTCTGTGTGCGGGTGAATAGGTATAAATGGGTTCGTGAGGATGGGGTAACTTGGCCTGTAATGTTTAAGACATGTTATTTTATTCTACCTCATCCTTAAGTTTGGGTAGCATTCAAAAAAAACCTTTTTACCAACCCTCTAATAATCTGGATCACTTGAGTTTAGACTAATTTATTTTTTTAAATATGGATGGATATTAAACTAATTTAGAAATCCTTCAGAACAATAAGTCTGCTTTTTCTTTGCTAATGAAACTTTCGAAGTCTGGGGGTTTATCTCAATGGTTAGAGCACTTGCCTAGCAAACACAAGGCCCTGAGTTCGATCCCCAGCACTGAAACTTTTGAATGCCCTGTGGTAGCTGTCCTTACAAGAAAACCAACCAAAGAATAAGGTTCACTTTTGCACATTTGTGATAACCGGAAGGAAGCCCTGGATACCGTGGCAGCATTTGAGAGCCAAGAGGAGTCTATCATAAGCAAAACCAGCCGATGCACCTAGGATCTCCCTGGGTGCTAGTAGCTGATGTCTGTTCCATGCCTGATTCTCTGCTATGCAGCAATATTATCCATGTGTCAAGACTCAGGCTTAACCAGAATCTGACTTAACCCTAAATAAAGTTGAGATTTATGTGTACCATACTGGAATCAAAGTTACTTGGTATTTATGAAATTCATGAAGCAGGGGGATTTCTTCTACTTAGGTTTCATAAAAAGT